>VWZF01000357.1:110193-233683 GCA_013396755.1 Sclerurus mexicanus | reverse complement strand
TTTTTTTTTTTTTAAATTTTTCTTTCCTAAGAGATCATGTATTCTAACCTCTTAAACTGCTCTTTGGGGTTTTTTTATTCTTCCGAATTTTTGCTTCAGGTGAAGACCCTAACACTGGAAACAATATTTTAATGAGGCCTCTTTCTGAGTAGAGAAGAATAGTTATATGTGTTAGATGACTGATTTACTACAGTTTCACACCTCTGATACCAAAAAAAAAAAAGTGGTTTATTTAATTTTACAAAAGTATCATTGTATTTACATATAGACTCATTTATCGTTTTGATGCTTTTTGGATTCCAGTCCCTGAATCTTGCAATGCAAATTTTAGTTGCATTTTACTCTATTAAGAAAGATATTGAATAATAGCACAGTCAGGACACTTTCTCGTTTTTTCTCCCTTTTTTTTTTTCTGATCCTGTAGTATTTCAGGAGTAAATTTAACCATAAACATAATAAAAAAGTGATTTTCTTAGAAATGAAAAGTGGAAACATTCTATCCTGAGAATATTCCAGATATCTGTGTTTCCAATGTTGTTTTTTGATTTTTTGGTTTGTTTGTGTGCTTTTTTAAATAAAATTTCATGACATAGAGATGTTTGTATTAATAACAATTTCATTTTGATCACAAAAATACCTTGTAAGAGGAATACATATCACAGAGCTCAAACAAACCTAGTTGTTCCATTAAAGAGAACAATTCCAGCAGAGCTTTAAAGTTTTTATTTTGTCTCCTCTTTTGCCTTTTGACACCTGCTGCTTCTACACCCTATTTAAATATAACTTAATATATCCTTTGCACACAAAATTTATAGAGATGTTTTATAGCATTAGAAGCACTAAAGACTGCATATATTTTGATTGAAAAACAATTGTTTACCTATGTAATATAAAGATCTGTTTTAAAATACAGTGTTATAATTGAAATGTCAGTAAGAAAAAGGGTCTTATCAGGAGCTTGTAGCCTGTAGACTTGTCTCCAAGTGTTTCTTTTTGAGCTGAGTATTGAAAATGTAATATACGAAGTTATCTCAAAGTTATCTACCTGTTATGAGATTTTAAATAATTAATTTTGTCAAATTGTCTGTAGAGCTTCTCATACACTAGGGCTGGGAGTCTAAATCATTTATTTGTTTAGATCTCTGAGACTTAAAGAAGTTTCACATTTGCAAGAGCCTGGGGGTTTTCTTAAGCAATTCATAGATGAACCTTCCTGAACAGCCACTCATCTATTTTTCTAACTTGTATAAGGAAAATAAATTTGAAGCCAGAAAGAATATCTGCATTTTAAAAGGTGCCAATTATGATTTAGGACCCCTAGGCAGACTGCACCAATCCCCATTACAGTTGCTACTGTGGTGTCAGCAGATGATGCCTCCTTTGGTGGCTCTGGGTCAGTAAGGTTCTCCAAAGGTGATCTTGGAGGCATAATTTAGTCTTATCCATTATTATAGACTCGAGGGTAATGTTATTTGAAGAGCAAATATTCCCTATGAAATTCAGCAGATTCAAAACAGTTTACTGATGGTGAAGTTCAAGATGAAAATTCTGTCCCTTTTTCTAGAGTTCAGGTATTCGGTAGGACAGATGGGCTACATGGGCTGCTTGTGGTCTGGCTGCACCTGCAAGGCTGTACGCCTTTATGATAAGGGTCATTTTAGTGGGGATCCAGCAGTGTGTCTCCCTTGAAAAAATGTTCTTAGGGCCAGTGTCTCCAACCACTGAGTATCACACTCACAATAATTGCAATGTAACTGGTGAGTTTCTTGGAGCTGTGATACCTCACATGGGAGACCAATTCTCTAGTCACACTATCACAATCGCTTTATTTTTTGCTGCGCAGACATTTTGGATAATGTCCTGAAAAACTACTGCCATGTGTGATTTTTCATCTGACAGTCTGGTGAAAACTGGGTGACAGGGTCAGAAGCAACTGTGACTGTACCATGCTTTGAACTAGGAGAGTTACTCGTGGGTTCCTCGGGAAATGATATTCAACAGTTATGTGGTCTGACAACCTCAAAGCAGCTAAGACCTGAAGGAAATCATAGTTACTCCCATACCTTGTGCTCTTACTTCCCCAGAGACACAAGGAGGACAGCAGTGAGTGAGCAAACAGAACAAATTTAGTCTTCAAATGAGGGAAAACAACAATCTGCTGAAATGAAATAGATCTTAAGGAACTTTTATGATTTGGGGCAGACGGATAGAAAGGATTAATTACACTAAAGAGTAAACTAATTGACTGTCCTGTTAATCCACAAGCAACAAATCTCATTATATAGAGTTGGAAAAAGCCCAAATTAAATAACACTTCATAGCATTATTAATGCTTTAGTGGGCATCTGATTTTACTTAATTTGTTTATTGTAAAAAGAATTTTCTGTAATGTCAGATGAGGTGACAGAACTACTAGTGACTCTTTTTTGTAATGTGATAAAATTTTCTGACATTTTATGAAGGGAAATAACATACTTTGTGGTATTTCTGAGGGAAATAACTGAGCTTTGATTATAATGTTTGCTGTTAGTTTTTCTGACAGCGAAAAATATTGCCAGCATGAAGGACTGAAAATACAAGGATTATTCGTTAAAAGGTCATGAGACAAAATCTCCACACTTCTAGCTCATGGTAACATTTGTCTTTTTTGTTGTTGTCGTTGTTTGTTTGTTTGTTTGTTTTTTAAATTATAATTTTTTATTCTTTCTTGTGTTTTGAACAATCAGAAATCCTAATTTTTAGCTTTAATTTCTTACCCAAAGAACATAAAAGGAAATGTGAAATGCATTGTGCTGCAGGATCCAAAATAGAATCTTTAAGAAAAACATCAGACTCATGTCAAGCTCAAAAGAACAGGCAACACTACAACAATCTACTGGCTAGGAATTTGTACGTGTTATTTCTATTGCATAGAAGTTATTTTCAGGATTGTTAATTACGCCACAAACATGCTACTATGCAGGTGTCATACTTCATTTTTTATTTTCCTAACCTTCATTCCTCAGTTAACTAAACCAGTGAAAGGTTGTGAAAAAGAATGACCTTATCATAAATCTTTTCAAGAAAGTAAAACTGGTGAAAATTTTGTCTAAAATTATCATTATGAATATTATTTCTGTGAAAATAATTTCATAGAACTCATACAGACACAAGAAATGGTATTATCCTCATATAAAAGGTACCTCTATTTGTAGAAAAATTCAGCAATAACTTTTAGAAATAAAATTAACCCACTCTTCCATTAATTCAGCTCGTAGTTCCTCATTAAATCGGATTTGCTTTCGCTAAAAGTACCAAGTGTGTGAGCTGACTTCTATCACACTTTAGGCAGAAGCCAGAGTGTTGCTGTCATTCACAGTTTTCCCTTGCCAGTTGTGTTCTGCCTCAGTCTCACAGCAGGTTCAGCCCCTAGAGCAGCCCAACAGAATGGTTTTACCTGTACTCTGTAAGGATTACTCTTATCATAAGATACTCAGAATATGGGTCATCGCTTTGGAATGTACAGGAGGTAAAAACCTGTTCTGAAAACAGAAATTTTATGTCTAGCCAACACTTTGCATAATAAAAGGTTTTTTATATAGAAAGCTGTATGACAAATATCACAGAGCAAACAGCAGTAGATAAACCAATTTTCATTTGCAAACAGAAAATATGAAATTTAATGATTATTTGAATTATTAAAATACTTTTTGTTTTGTCTGTAACTCTTCTGGATACTGGATGCAATGAAAAAGTTACTATGAATAATCTCTGTTTCTGCACTGGATGTTACATTTATATATTGAATGCAACATTTTTTAACACACCTAGTGTGGTGAGTTGACTCTGGCTGGACACCAGATGCCCACCAAGGCATCTGTTGAATCCCTTCACAGCTGAACAGGGGAGAGAAAATATTATGAAAGGCTTCTGGGTAGGGACAGGTACAGAGAGAGATCGCTTACCAATTACCATCGCAGGCAAAACAAACTGCACTTTTAGTTGGATTTATTATCATTTATATCAGAATAGGATAATGAGAAATAAATCCAAACCTGCACACCACCTCTCCCTCCTTCCCAGGCTCAACTTCTCTCCTGATTCTCTGCCTTCTCTACCTTCTTGCCATGAAGTGCCACTTCTTGCCACTCTTTACTCCTCAGGGAGAGGACTCCTCACACTCTTACCCTGATTCAACATGATGCCCATCCCAGAAGAGGCAGTCCTCCATGAAATTCTCCACGTGAGCCCTTCCCATGGGCTGCAGTTCTTCCTACACTCTCCAGCATGTGTTCCTTCCATGGAGTCGCTCAGGCACAGTCTACTTTGGTGTGAATATCACATGGCCCACAAGTCTTGCCAGCAAACCTGTTCCAGCATGAACTCCTCTTTCCACGGGACTGGAAAGGTCCTGCCAGGAGACTGCTCCAGCACAGGCTTGCCACAGGGTCACAGAGCCCTTTGGGCCCATTCACCTCTCTGGTGTGGTGTTCTCCACTGTAAATGGGCCTCTGCTCCAGCATGGATCTCCATGGGCTGCAGGGGCACAGATGACTCACCATGGTCTTCACCACAGGCTGCAGCGGAACCTCTGCTCTGGCACCTGCAGTATTTCTTCCCCCTCCTTCTTCTCTGATATTGGTGTCTGCAGACTTGTTTCTCTCACACATGTATGCACACAACTCCCAGATTTATTAAAAAATTCCAGAAACTTTTTTCTTTTTCAGATACCCCTTTTCCCCTCCTCCCCACCCCCCACTAAAAAGTACATGAATTCTGAAGCTTGTACTTGAAGGATGAAGAAACAGGAAGACTAAAGGATTCATACTGAATTCAAGACAATTCATAAAATAATGCCACTTATCTTGAAACTGAGGAATTCTGTGGATTCTGTGAGGAATCAGCGTCACAACCTAATCCTCTACCAAAACCTTCAGTCTCCATCACTTTACAGAGTCAATGTTTTCTATTTGCTGATAGATTTACTCTAAGACTGGCTAACTCTGAAGGCTAACTCTGGTTACTCTTGCCAAGGTTGTGCATCCCTTAAGAAAACTTTATGTTTTGCATCTTCACTGTTATTTTTCTATTTTTGCCTGTGAATTGCTCTGTCATGTGAAGTCAAGAAAGCTTAGTGCTGGAAGAGACTGGGGTAAAACCTGCTGCATCATTAGCATTTTTATTTAATCCTGTTAAACATTATATAAGCTAAATCAGCACTTGCACTTTTCCCCTCTTGATTTTACCTCCGACACAAGTATTGTGATGTCTCCTGAGCTACATTAAAGCAAAAAAAAAAAAGATTTAAAAAATATTCTTCTGTAAACAACAGAAACTATCAGTTTCCATTTAAACTGTTGAAACGAAACATTCTTTCAACCTGGGGTCAGTGCACACATACCATTCAAACCTCAGTCCAAAAGAGCTTATTTCCATGATCTGATCTAACCAAGTATTTGTCTGCCAGGAAAATTCATCATTACCAAGCTGAGATCTATGCCAAATATAAAGCACATATGATATATTTAAAGTGATCCCTGTAAAAAAAAAAGAACAAAGACACAAAACACATGCTAATACTACATACTGACTACAACAAGCAATTTCCTTTTAAGATTCATGCATGGTTTTAATTTTTGTGTTGGTTTGTAGCGGGGTAGAAAGAAGTTTGACAATATTCTTTCCCACGTTAATTACATACACATTCTTGCTAATGGGATTTGCATCAGCTGTGCCAGCTTGTACGGTGCAGCAATTTAATATTCCTTGTTATTAAAAATATGTGCTTGTGCATTCCAGTTTCTGTATTAAAAATTTAGTATGTACACAGCTCAAATTCTGAAAAAGGCAGGTGAAAAAATGCATCATTAAGTCTTTTAATTGCTTATTCATTTTTGAGAGGCTAATCTATTAAACCTCTAACTCAACATTTTCAAACTCAGATTGTCTTTTGGTTGGGATCTGCAATCATCACTTACATGCCTTAGACAGACATTTGAAAACGTTACCATTAACTCTAAAAGTGCCTTTGTCCTCACCTGCACTTGCTCATAGCCCTAATTACTCCATGGACTAAATGTGTGCGCAAGAAGAGTAACCGAGAACTGTCAGATAATTACTCTGGTGTTTTAGTCCTCCCCACTTGCTGTACAGACTCGGACTGTGGATTGAATCCTTTCTGCCAATTTAACCTCCATGATATCATAATTCCTGCATAATCATTATTTTTTATAATATTTTCACCTTTTAATCATTTTTATCCTCATAGTGCATTTCTTATTCTTTTTTCTCAATGGGCAGTAGACTTCTACCTATTAGCTTCTTGCAACTTCTTGTGTTTGTTAACAAGGCCTACAGTTTATTTTTCTGAAGTTTCAATAGAAAATAGTAGTCATTCTTTCTGAATTGTAGCTTTTTTGGTTTATAAGTGAACAAATTTCCTCCTTAACTTGTCTCTTAATGTAATAACCATTTTCATTCTTTCTTTCCCCCCCCCCCCATAAGAGATAACTAATTATGAATAAATAGGACGAGGAAGAGTCATTCCAAATCAAATGTCAGTCCGAAGTAAACCAGGAAAGGAGATAAATGTCAAAGACAAAATTTCATAAACTCTTCTTTTAATTTCCTCGTTCAAATGAGGAAGAATCTTGGAAGAATCCAAATCCTGGGCATTACCTAAATTAGACAAGTTTCAGATAGTTCTGATCTTTAATCCTTTGTGTTGGAAAACACATGGAAAATCCCTCCCCTCCAAAGCTGTCAGGGTATGTTACAATTTTAGAATTGGTTTTAAAACTATCTAGAAGTCTAAAAGGAGTTTTGTTTGAGTCTGAAATTTTGCTTAAAAAAAACCCCAAAAAACAAACACAACCAACACCCCAAAAACTCTAATGCATCTATATCTCCATATATATCTATATACCACTGAATGTATTTCAACTTCAGTTTTTCCAGAAAAACAAAAAAATCTACTAAACTCCCTCCCTTCACTGCCAGCCGTGTAATGCCATAATTTTGAAAAACATAGAAGTGTTTGTTGTTCTGTTTTTAATTCGAGGAAAATGAGATCTCTGTGTACAAATGTAAGCTTTTCCTTCACTTGTAAGGTGGGCTAATAAAAGGTATTACCACTTTCCTTAAAATCTTTTTTTTTTCTAGAAAACAATGGAACCAGAACCATTTCATTTTCTCTTCCATTTAATATGAGTCAAATTTGCAAGGACTAAATAATTATGTTACTGTTCTTTCTATAATAATTTAGAAAATTTCTCAAAAAAGTTACTCTCAGATTTCTACATTCAGGAGAGATTCTGTTTGAAATTAAACAGCATTAAGGGTCCTGAAGGCATGGCAAGGGAAACCCAAAACAGGGGGGGAGAGATACACAGTTCTTAGACTAACTCCAAACTCTCCAAACAGCCATGCACTGTGTGTCAAATACACACGGCAACATGTGCAGCTTATCTTCATCATGTGCAGAGCAGTCTGTGAGCCAACTGCTTGATGCAGTGTAAGATGGAAGAGGACCCTGGGGAAAGGTTCAGGATCAAAATTACAGTTAAACAGCAATGCTTTTTTTGCTGCTGACTACATTCCTTCCGTCTGTTATTGTTTCTGGCTTTTAATTTTAAATATAGTTGCATTAACTTCTGATGAGATAATAGTTGGTCCATCTCCAGATAGTTATTCTGGGATGATATCTTCTGTTTCTGTTGACTCACAACTTTATTTTTTACAGGAGAATGTGAAGGATGGCAGATTACCAAGTTGGTAACATATATTTCAGCCCAAGCTCTGATTTTTGTTCTTATTACTATAATTACTGAAGGAAACAAGGATTTAAATTACACACAGCTTATTATGGAGAGTTAAAGCACTATTTGCTCTGGACTACTTTTCTTTCTCATTTTGCTTGAGGCTGTGATGTGAAGAGGATAGAGGTCTTACATTAAATTAGCTCGACAGGTCCATGTATACAACTCCCACTAGAAGAAGACTGACTGATTGCACAGCTCAGTCTTTGTGGGATTTTTTTGTGAATATATATACCCTTGCTCTTCTTTTATTAATTTTAATAAAGTAACTACACTGTCTTTGCAAACTATATTTATGGTTTTATTTTATTTCCACAACAATACAAGTGTAAAAGAAGGAGGTTTTGGAGGGAGAGGAAGTTGAAATTAAATTTCAGTCAAAAGATACTGGCTATACAGACTCATATTGTTATTTCTCCCACTTAATTTTTTTTTTTTTTTGCTTCCTTTTCTATGCTAGAACTTTAGGTGTCCTAATTAGGAAATGGAAACAGAAAAAAAAAATCATCAAAGACCAGCTCCTCTCACTTAATTGTTACTTGTTTATACAATTAGATGGGTTGCCTTTTGGATACGTAACTCTCAATTGTCCTTAGTACAGGAAAGGAAAATCTACTTGCTTAGACAAGATGAAGCTCAAGTTATAAAGGAAGAATTTTATTTAGGAAGACTGAACACCTTTCACTCATGAATAAAAAGGGAAAGGATGGGGAAAATTTTCTATACTCTTTTGTTACCAATTTTAAAATGATTTTTCTATAAAATTGAATGAGAAATTCAGTGTCTTTAGTCAAAACATCTTTGCAACTCATGTGATATTTCCAACCTGTGTATGAATAGTACTACTTGAAACTCTGGATCAGAAGGTCTAGACAGCTGTTGATTTTGAACGCAGGGTCATTTTCTACCAAGCACCATTTAGTGACATCAGCCTTCTTTCCTACCAATTCAGATTTGATTCAAAGGACTCTGAAGTAAAAGTGTTTATACTCCAGTGTTGACTGTCCCTTAGACACATTGTACTTACAGAAATTTATTTACTTACCCATTGTGTGTTAGAAATAAGGTGAGTTTATGTTCTTAGATAGTTGCAAAAAAATGCTATCAGCTGTTAAAGGAATCCCTTACCTGAAAACCAAACCAGACAATAAACTCCTGGGAAACAAAAACTAACCTCCCCCATGTGCTGCTAACAGGATTCTCTGCACCTCATATGCTGCCGTAGCAGTTCCATGGGCTTTCCTACCAGCTAGCACAACAAAGCAAACTTTTCTCCTCCTAGGGAAAGTGAATGAATAGAAAACTAGTCAACAACATCCATGGGTTCTAGCTATGAAAATATGAGCTAAAATCTGCCTTTATCAAGGAGGGTTTTGCACCTCACCTGTAAATTCCAGAGTGGCAATTGTTAGTTGCTTAACATTTCCAAATCACCTCTCTGGCTCAAGACCAGTCTTTAATTTCTTTTCCTCCTTATGGGTGAACTTTGGAGATAGACATTTCATCTCCAAGATAGCAAGGCTGTAGGTTCAAATATTGCTCTCAAGACTTCTAATTTTAGTTTTTATGGGGTAGTTATGATTTATATTTTGCAAGATACTTAAAGCAACAAGACAGATTAGTTTGTATGCTACATCAATAGAGGACAAGCGATGATACACAAGGGCAAATTAAAAAAATTAAATGAATAAACAATTGTGATTACTAAAAAATTAAACTGTTAAAGCTCATTAAAAAGTTTCCTTCAAGTAAAAGGGTGTCATCCATTCTCAATAGCATAAAGATGAGTCTACTTTTACCATCTTCTCTCGCCAATGTCTTCTGGCATTTGACCTACCTATGAGCAGAGGAAGAATCAATTTAAGTAAGTGATCTAACCTCTTCAAGATAAGACCAAGCAGCAGGAAAGAGAACACCTCTTTCCAAAGGATTCACTACCTGTATGTAAAACATGAATATGCAGATATTGCTCCCATTTAATTTCTCATCTAATTTGTTGCCTACTTAAACATATGGAAAGATACTGATCTGTTGAAAAAGACTTGGTCCACAGAGATACTGATATTTAAATATTTTTTTTCCTCTCAGGCTTTTCTTGGTACTTCAAATTTTGTGACACTCCCAAGTAGTTCCCAAATCTAATTAAAATAAAGGTCTGGTATAACATAAAATATATTTCAATCCTTACATTTAATTGCAAAAGAAAGCCAACAACAAAAAACAAAAACAAAATTCAAAAAAAAAAGAACTGATTTAGATTACAGGAGATTAATTAACATCTGCACAAAAAACTATCATTTGACAGTAGCTAAAGTCTAGACTTCAGTAAGTGTTAAAAACTTTTCACAAGTATTACCTTGAATAAAACTTTCATCTACTTGAAAACATTTATTCACTTTCATGTGGAAAATATTTACAGAAATGTTAATTTCAGAAATATTTCCTACATAAAATAGATTTTTTTACTTTGAAGGTCATCTAGTCATGGAACAAAAACATATCACTGGGGTGACACAATTCTCTGTTGAAAGAAAGCGTTACTGTGAGCAATATTTAAATCATTCATGAACCAAACACAAGTTGAAATTTATTTTCATAAAGTTTTGACATAAATTTATAAACAATAAAGTAGCTCACTCTGATCAAAGGTAGATAAAATCATCTAAGCTGCTGTAAAATTATACCTGTGGTTAGGGAAAGAAAAAAACCAACAGTGACTACAGGAGTGAAATATAATACTAGATGACAATTTCAATTCCTGACTGCCAGTCTCCCATTCAAAGGCTACACAGAGTTAGGATCACATATAGGATAACACATTCAGGACACTTGTAAGTTCTAACATGAACCACGATTGATCCTGAAAATAGTTTACTTTTCATGTAATTTATCTAGTGAAAAACTGTTCAGAACTTCACAACAAAGGCAGTTAAAACTTTGCTAGTTTTCAGCGTAAATGTAGTAATAGCCAGTATTGTTCAATTTTTCACTTTCTAACATTGACTGCTAGAGTTCTTTCCTAGGGGACCAATAATATGCACTCTTCCCTCCATTTTACTTGGAAAAAAAATACTAAGTGCCTTTAAATGTTTTTGTGGAAATAAGTTTGTCTTGTATCTACAATCTACTTCAAGAGAAAACATTGCAACAAATATTTATTAGCCTCCCTTAGGTGAATAGCTCAACAGATGGATGGGATAATTGTAGCAAATGCACTGTTGCTGTCACGTGACTGAGACTGTACACACCATAATTAGACTGAGGCATAGGTAGTTAATGCCCCCTTAGCTGTCGTGATAAATCCAGGTCTTGTCAACTCCACAAGGGACAAAGTAGTACAACAGTGCAGTTTGTTAAACTCATGACCTTTCCTAAGGATGCTAAAGTACTATTGTGATGTCCAAGCCATTTAGAATGCACAGAAATGGGTCATCAATCAGCTTAAATTGACCATGCAACAACCTTAAGTTAGTAATGTTGCCCATCAAAGATTGCCTTGACACAGAAATGATGTATTAACAGTCTACTGACCATTCATTTTTTTGCCATAGGTTTTTTAAGATGCATTTTTTTAAAATTCATGGAATATTTTTGACTATTATTTTTATTGATACTTAGTAACCTGAAGAACTAAGAGTAGTAAGAAGGTAGGAGTAACAATGAAAATTTCATAGGTAATTTCAGTCTCCATAATAAGAATATAAAATAGCTGCATCTCAACTACTGAGTGTTCATGGAAGCTGCGTTTCATAGACCGAATTTGGCAGCACAGTACTTGAGACCAACCATGTTTTATGTAAGTATTAAGTACTGCTCACAGTCTTTATTTAAGAAAAATATTGGCACTGTCCAAAGGCAGACTCAGTGGCTTCTACAGGAGTTGATTTTCCCACAGATTAGATTCTTTAACTGTCTGGTCAAAGCATGACTCACTTGTACTGTACAATACTAATAAAATAGCATCCTGATACCATTCTTGCAAATGCGTTATTGCTATCAGATATATTCTTTGCAATGTTATTAGTTATTTCAAATACCTAGATAATTAATTAGAGATAACAAAATCAGGTACTGTTTTCCTGTATATGTTTTGACTAATATGATCTCAGTGATGTCCCATAATCAAGACAGTGAATATTCTCTTGAACAAACTTTCTATAAAAAATTTGCATCTATTCAATGTTCATAAATCAAAGAGTTTTCTGAATTGCTTTAATATATAAAAAAATAATATAATGTTGAGCTTCTTTTCCCCTTGATTTCAAATAGTGTATGGGTGATATAAAAAAATGAATGTATATAACATAAAATTGAAAATAAAATTAGAAATGCCAAAAAACATGAATGGTTTCATCATATTAGCATTCCTTTCAGTGAAACATATTAAAATAATAGTCTGCTATTTTAGTGTCTTTCCCTCTTGTTTATGAAAAGATAACAATTTCTTCCTAGTCATTTATTTTTGAATATTCTGGCGACTAAAAAGAATGTTTTTTCTTATCATAATTTTTGTAGACTGTGTCAGTATTCATACTTTAATAATCTGAGATTGGCCAGAGCAGTCATATGGTCTTGTTTCTGTTCTGTGGGTGGATACATACAAAAGCATCATTACTGTCACTACTTTATTTCTGCAATTACTCACAGACAGGAATCTGGAAGCTGCTTTCCAGAAGCATTACAGAGAGTAAAATTCAAATTCAGTAGAAAATGCAAGTCTAGAGGGTTAGACTGCCATTAAGAAAACCACATTAAAACCCCTCTTGAGTAGTACAAACTATATTAAAATAATGAATAGTGTAAGCCATGCAGGTGCTGGTCACCTTTAATATTAATGCAGCAAAGCAGGAGAGAGTAAAAATTTAACACATCTCTTCTAATAGTAGAAGTCACATAGAAAATGTCTCAGAAAGCAGTAAATAGTGACTAATACTATATACTCTTGTGAGAAATCAAATTTCCACTGATTTCCACTGAAGAACATTAGAAATACATCTCTTGTATGGCAGACTGAAATTAAGTCCTTGCTGAGTCAGACTAAGCAAAAATTTCAAAAATGTTATCCCTTTCCAGGCTACTGACTAAATTGTCTCTTTGGACTGAATTACGTTTTTCTGTTAGCTCTAGACTAGAATCCCCATAACTTTCAGAACAGTCATGGCATTTCTTGCAAAGAAACCTGTCTTTGTGTAACCATCATTTTCTTACAGCAAAATATGTTGTCCCAAGCATCTTCAGTTATTCAGTTGATTTTCCTTCATAATTGCTTACTTAATCACATTATAATGTAGTTTTTTGGGGTTTGTTTTTTGGGTTTGTTTGTTTGTTTTGTGGGAGTTTTGTTTTTTTTTTTTCCCTATAATAAATAAAATAATGCAATATATAATAAAAAGGTGAGTCCTGAAAAGTAATCACCTTTGATCACTTTGTTCTACTGAGATTTGCTATATACTCTCTGCCCTGAGAGGAGGACTCCAGAAAAAGCAAAAAATTACAAACAAAAGCCAATACACATCTTGTATTAAAGAAAAGCAATTCCCAAAATCATGTCTTGATTAAGACTGCAAGAATGAGAATCAAATTTATGATTTAAGGAAAGGAGGTAAAAAGAGTTCAAAGAAACAAGAAAGTAAATAGCAATAAAGAAAAATTGTGACAAAATTTAAAAATTAGGGAAAATCAATGTATTTTCCTGTAATTTGTTTTGAAACAGCATCTATCTCAACGGTTCTGGAAACAGCTCTGCTCCTTGGAACGTCTCACTGCATGCTATTCCTCAGTCTCTTAACCCATCACTAAATACAGTTTTTCAAAGGAAAAGAAATAACAAATTGCCTCCTTGAGGGCCCTGAAATGAAGGAGATGAATCTCTCTGCTTTTCCTCCTGTGTAGTGGTTTGTGTGCTGATTGAAGCAGACATGAGGAAATTGGACCAAATGGTGGTGTTAAATCCATTAGCAAAATGACATGCCCTTGTGAAGACAAAAAAGTCCAGAATTTTAATAGTTTGTGCAAGAAAAAAATGTACAACAAGGACACAACTCCCTTGTGAGTTATTATCCTACTAAGTATTTGTTTAAAGTTTCACCATATGTAGAGACTTGGTACATGTTGCAAATTGTGTTCAGAAGTTATTTAACAAGTGTAGTCCTCTATAATTGGAGTTATACCTATTTGATAAATAGAGCTGATTTAACAGACAAGCTATATTCTTTGACAGGGATTTCTTTGTGAGCCACATTGCCTTAAATGTAGAGCATGAGATCATTTTCATCAGACAAGATATTAAGGTGCAGAAACTACTTCAACAGAGCTCATTACTGAAAAAATTGAGAAGGACCTGAATCTCTTAGTGCATGTATTTTCAGAATTACATACATAATTCTAGAAATATATTTCTAGAATTAAAAAATATACTTGCTGAAGTAGGAAGAGACTCATAATTAATATAGGTTGCCTCGCAGTGGCTTATCTTCTCCAAAGCAGAAAATGTTCAGCTCTTGAAAGTATCAGCAATAGGGAAACATTACTCTGACTGACCTTAGACTTGAAACTGCAACAACGAAGTCAGAGCAAGACAGATACTCTCTGGTCTGATCCACAGCCTCCAACCTTTTGTAGGTAGTTAGTGAAGCCCTGTCTGCTTGCTAGTGCATATCTGTGTGCTGCTGGTCCCTTGGGGAGCAGGCTGCTCATACTGCATGTCACTAGCGCTGGGCCATACAAAGGCACTGTCCTGTCTGCACTGTAGCGGTAAGGAAGTTGCTGAGGGGTTTTGCTCATAATGTCTATCAGGTCTGAAATATGACCGTTGTCAAAGAGAGCTACACAATGCAGAACAAAATGCTTAGGATCTAGACACAAGAAAGAATAAAAATCTTTTTGGGCTGGGGACAGAGGAAGTTAAAAACTAAGAACATAGGACTCTCCCTGGCATTCTTAAAAAGGGGTTGCCTCATCCTACAAGCAGAGGTAAGAATACCACTTTGTTAGAGGCAGACTGAGTCATGGTCACCAAAGGACTCTTGCTGTGATTTTTCCCACTTTGACTGCATTAAGCCACTCTTATTGCTGCTATAACAGAAAGAGGCTTTGATGCTTGACCACTGTATCATCCAGTCCTGTGATCACTCTCAGTCACCACACTATCAGCTGTAGAGCTCTGTGTAACCCACACTATTGCAAAGGCCCTGAATCATGGTTGTGGCCAATGCATTGAGCACCTGATGTGGTAAGAACTGCAGCTGCCACAGACACTCCCACAATGAAAGCAGCAGAGATGTCTCACTGAAGAGCTCCCCAAGCCTGCTGGAAATCAAATCCAGCTTTGGTCTGAGGCAAGGACAGAAGCAAAGCTATTCTACCTGATGCTTTAATACCCCGCCAATGGTATTTGTTAAAATTATGTTTGGGTGTTTTAGTTAGCATTTTTGAGAGATTTCTGGTTATTTTTAACAGTTTGTCCAGACAATGCACCTTGCTCAGTTGTGCTATCTTTCTTCCTGTTTTTCCTTCACAAACAGTTTCATATCTTACTTACACTTGACAGATAATTCACAAAAATATTGAGTCCTTATGTATTTAGTGAAAATAGACAAGTATGTAAAAGAAGAGACACTGCCTGTATCACTGATGGGAAGGTTCTGCTAACTAATGTTACTGTAAGATACCAGAGAAACCACAGATGTGAGAGATATTATAAGTGAAAGCCACAGTAAAAGACAATTCTTAAGTTCAGCTGCCCTTCGAGCTACCTTTTATGTGAGAAATTTTGGTTTGCAGTTGGGTCATGGTGATGCTGAGAGAAGCAGAGGCAGTACATTCTGCAGGATTTCTCTAGAACTTGATAATTGACTGAACTGCACTTTTTGGCAACTAGCAGTTTAAATGATCTCCTAACATAAGCTCAGTCATGCTGTCTCAGTCTTGTTACTAGCAACTGCCATTAAAAGGAATAAGGTGATTGCTAAGGCTGAGTGCAATGTGGTGTAAAACATCCTTGTGATTATAATGTTGGTTTTGAGGTTGCAGTTTATGTCTTTGGCAGCAAGCCTGATGTGCTGTATAAACAAAATGTAGTATTCCTAGAAAACACAGAATGTCTGCTATCAGAATCAGCCTGTCAACACACAGACAAAGGTCAGGTAGGCATAATTCAAAAGCAACCTGATCTATTGTACAGTAGCGCTGCACCGTCTCTCTGAATGTATAAAATAATATAGCTGAGAAAAAGAGCTTTACACAGAGAAAAGGGGTATTTAATTACATTTACTATTTTCTTGAAGAAGTTATTCCATCATAGATGTTTGTTTGTGCATAGAGACCATAGAGGTGATCTACACATGGCAGACTGATCCACATTAATTCGTGTATACACAACTAAAACATAAAATAACTGATGCAATTGCAGCTGCAAAGAGGTAATTTCTCAGAAAGTTTTGCCACATCCATCAAAGACTCAGCAAGACTGAATCTTCCAAGTCGTTTTTTCACTTAAAAAATGACTTTTAATGTTGTATAGCACTCACACCTGTGGCACCAAAGGGAGTAAGCATATTGCTTCTCTTTGCAGAAAGAGTGTATGATGTTTTTGTTCTCCTACACATGCACAGTTAATTTTAATATAGGAATTTATTGTTGACTTGCCTGTTATGTGAATTCAGTCTTGCAGGCTTGGCATGCTTCACAGATCATCTGTACTGACAACCTTTTGTATACAGGAGATTAAGCTGGTGAATCATGAATTATAGGCACTCACTGACTCCGAGGGTGATATGATTTCCAATTTTATCCAGAAAATACAGTTTGATTTGGAGGAAGAATGGCAGAAATGCCTTCAAAAGGTAAGAAAATATTCTTGATATATCAAATTAGACAGTGACTTTAATTTCAGAAGTAAACAAAGACACTACAACAAAAGTATTCAAACCCCTGTGGCAATACCCAGTGCCACACAATTCTGAGCTGAGCCATTATTACCAGCTGAGCAGATTTGAAACTCACTGCAAGTATTTAATGCATTCTGTTTCCCATTAAGCATGAGACCAAATAACAATATATTAAATAAATAAAAAAGCCCAACAACAATAAAACCTACATAGGTTTTTCTTGGATATCATAAGCCCACCTGTCACAATCATTTCAATAAAACTTGTGGTAGTCATAGAATCATAATGATAGAATCATATAATGGCCCAGACTGGAAGGGAACTTTAAGACCATCTAGCTCCAATGCCCTTCTAAGGGCAGGGACACCTTCCACTAGACCTGGTTGCTCAAAACCCCATCCAACCTGGCCTTGAACACTTCCAGGGATGGGGTATCTGCAATTTCTCTGGGCAACCTGTTCCCATGGCTCCCCACCCTCACAGTAAATTTTTTCTAAGATCTAATCTAAACCTACCCTCTTTCAATTTGAAGCCATTCCCCCTTGTCCTGTCACTGCATGCCCTTGTAAAAAATCCCTCTCCAGCTTTATTGTACACCTCCAGCCTTGTAGGTGCTCCAGCCCCCTGATCATCATCATGACCTCCTCTGGACTCATTCCAACAGGTCCATGTCCTTCCCTTGGTGGGACCCCCAGACCTGAATGCAACGCTCCATTTGGGTTCTCATGAGAGTAGAGTAGAGGGGGAGAATCACCTCCCTTGACCTGTTGGTCACACTTCTTTTGATACATTTTGAAGGCTTTGCAGCACACATTGTCAGGTCATGTTGAGTTTCACATCAACCAACCTCCTCAAATCTTTCTTCAGTTCAGGATTTAAAGAAGATGACGTAGATGGTACAGCACTCAGTCTTCACCAAGGGGATACTTTACTGATATTCAGCAGATAGATAGCATGCCAAGCAGCAGCATCAGTCTGAATTTTCCTCAAGACAAGTGATTCACCAGTAGAACCATGACAATTATACCTTTGCAACACACACATGTACACATGCTGCCCCTGCCCCACCTCCAAGATGGGGTATGAAGATGGTTGCGATGTTCTTATTATCTGAAATCTGATTATAATGTCAGCTATATTACAATAGGTTTCCAGGGTCTGGAGATCATATATCAGGTGAACTTCAAAGTCATCTTTGCATTTTCGAGCATGATTGCTATTAAGTAGGCAAATAAGTACTAATTTAAATATAACAATTTTTTATTTAAATATAGAAAAAAAACTGCTTTAAACTAATGGACTTTCTGAAATTCACCTTAATTTCTACATTCTTGGATTTTTTAATTATCTTACACATTCACAGACTCAATAAAATTTCATAAGTTTGTACTTTTAGAGGGAACTGAGTAATAGATCGGTCAGCTGAAGCTAAGTGATGGAACATGCTAAATTGCACCATTATAGTCACCTTGTTGAGAAACAGTGTGCTTGCCATCCCAAAGAGAAGTCAAAGGGTCTCAGGAGAAAGAAGCTTCTCTCCAAGTACTTTCTTTACTTTAATTTATTCCTCATTGATCCTGTTCATAAAAACTTGCAACAATCCAGCGCCGTTCCAGTACCAGTTGGGCTTGAGAACAGTAAGATAATGTATGTCTCTTACCAAAAAAGGATTTTGTTCCAAATTTTCTGTTTTCAAAGTTTTCTCTGAAGCCATAATATTTAGAAATCCAATTAATTACTTCAGTGAGAATCATAGGATTTTCCCATGAGCATTCCCAATGCTGTTTGAAATGCTGGTATCTTACATCTGATAGTCCCCATCCCCTGTGTCTTGCTGCTTTTAAGGGTTGCAGCCTCATTCTGCATTGTGTACACATGTATTAAAAAAAAAGAAAAAGCATTTAATGTAGCTGCACAAATGATATACTCAAAAGGAAGAGGGTTAAGGAAGGAGCTAGAAGATGAGTTTTAAAGCTAAATTACTGGCTTTGCAGAGCCCTTGCAACAAACAGGAAACAAGTTTGCTGTCTTGCTTTGAAAATATTCATGCCTGTCTTTGACAAGCTCATCTCTATAACTTTCTGCTTGTAGCTAACAAACATTAATGATTGACTCATTAATTCTTTACTCAGACTTTAGAAAAGTTATTTAAACTTTCAGGGTATTTTACACATTTGAGTGTATTTATATGAATAAATGTTCTTACGGAAAAGAGTAGTTTTGTCTCAAAATCTCTGTGGAAGTATGTTTAGGAAGTCAAATGTGTGTTATTAAGATTTCATGGTTTCATGGTAAATGAGATTGGATTAATAGATCCAAATATGTTCCAAATCTGCTGAATTAAAATATGCTTTGTAGTAACAGACAATTGAAACAGTCTATGCAGATTTATATGTTCCAGTTTGGCCTGTGCAATATTTAGTCTAACCCCCAAACCATTCTTCATTTTGTAGCTGCTGTTAATAGTGATCTTATAAGTATCTCATGTTTTGGAGTCACATTGGCCAACCTAGTCAGGTGAAAAACAGGGATGAAGTCTGTACCTGTCTACTCCTTCTGATAATTGTATAGATGCTTTCAGATTCATTTTAGCTTGCAGCATAAATGTGAAAATTTGTTGATATCAAAATCATGTTGCATGTGACTTTTTAATATGCTGTAGCACAGAGATTGGGTAACTGCCATATCTAAAGCAATAATGTTTTAGCACAGTTCTTCAGTAGAAACTAACTACCCAAGAAGTAAGTTCCAATAGAATTTTTGTATAACAACATGGAAAGAAATGATCCCTGTAGATTCTGAAGAAAAACTGTTATTTAATTTGGCTAAAATCTATCTTTCTCTGAAATATTTTCCAGGTAAAATAAGAGGCAACAAGACTTAGTCAAGAAATGAAAAAAAAAAAAAAAGGACTGATTGATTTGTAATTACTTTTTGTAATTAAGATCACAACACTTTTGTGTGCAGCCAAGAATGGACTCTTTCCATAACAGGAAAAGTCTTCAAGCCCACATAATTTGATTCTGAGTACACATTCAGGAAAATTGATATGCTTATATATTAAGATTGTGTGTATTTGTGAACAGAAAGAATATTAATATTTGTACCAGTTATTCTAGATATTCAAGTTCCTAAAACAAAACAATTCTCTTTGAACAAAAGAGAACTGATTTGAAAAACATTTCTCAGCCATAAAAATGCAGCGAAGTTATCAAATGAGCTCTTTTTCTTTGTATTTTTACATAAAATTTAGCAATTTAAATCATGACTACATCTTTTCCCCACACTTCATTATCTCCTTGCTCACCAATGACAATGATTTAAAACTGGAGAGAGCAGTTTAAAAAAATATTTAGAGAAAATCAATATAGCCTTCAACCGTAGAAAATGACAGGCAATTTTATTTCCTCATAAAAATCACTGGTTAATATGTAAATACAATTAGACCTCTGTTATTTTAAATTTCATGTTAAGTAGAAAAGTGAATTGAATTCCAACAATAAACAATGGAAAGTGCTTGATTCAATTATGAAATCAGTCAGCATTAACTGCTTTTTATTACCACATGGCATGATAGTCAAAAATTACATTATCTGGGTCACAATGACACACCACTGTCTACTAATCTGCAACTTGTAGATCATTAATAGTGACTGCTTCAGCAAAAAGATGCACTTTTTTTTTTTTTTAACTTCTGGACTTTCCTTTGTCCTAGCACTAGGAAAGATGATGGGCACCAATATGCACAAAACTTTGCTGCTACCTAATTTCTGAGATTATTCTCTTCTTAAGCAACGATAATCAGTACAAAAAAAAAAAATTGAAACTAGGGAAATGTGGCAAATCAGAATAGATGAAGAAAAATAAACATTTACCTTTGCCTTCTTAAATGACAGCAAACAGAAAGCTACTCATTCTTAATTTATGTGCTGGACAGCTACTCTTTGAGAACTGTGATTAGTTGGTAAACTGGCAATGCTGGCTAAATTTAAAAATCTATTTATCAAGTGACCTGCATTTGGTATGCTATCCCCATGTATTCTTGTCTCCTTTTCCAAACCCTTCCTTTTTGTTATCATTCCTGCCTGACCTCCATGAGACTGCTGGTCCATTAAGTTTTGATGCAGAGACAGATATTCTACCCTGTGGATTCCAGTGCTGGGCTGAAGAAGCACACTGAGCTAGCAGTAAAGCTGATGCCATGCATCTCACATAGTCTGTGGGAAGCCTGGAGGGAACCTGTATACTTCCACTGAATACTGTGTTACAGGGATACATATGCTTTACACATGTATGTCACAGATAACAACCTGCTATTTCTTTGCTGTGGCTTTCTGTATGCCAAGGGACTTCTATTGCTGCCTGAATATACATTATTTTCTCTCTCCACACATGGTGCTTAAAACAGATTAAATCAGACCTATAGAGTATAATAGTGTCAACTGTTACAGTGACTGTGAGTTTGGATTGAAGCAACAAAGCTAGTATTATTTTTAGTAGGTCAAACTGTCTTGTGCTCAGAATGAAATAAAACCATTTGACCAATGAAGAGAAACCATTCTGACAAAGTAAAAGTGCCTCAGAGGCTTTTACAGCTAAAGCAAAATCCAGATATATACAATTATATCCAAGCACTTGATGTCCCATTAAAAAGAACTCCAATGTATGTTCTGTTAATAACGAAATCTGTGTTAATGCAGAACTGGCTAAAGGATGATTGCAGTTCTGTGTTTTTTCAGCCATGCTGCACTATGATGTGTTTGCATTCCCTGTTCTGTTTCTCAATATGGAAGAATATCATGTTCATCCAGCCCAAGAAATACTTTTTCTTGTCATGTATAACTAAGATACTCATGTTGTAAATTGTAAAATAAACAAATGGATCATATCTGGTTAGGCCTGATAAGTTAACACTCTTCTTAAATTTTTTTGATTAATTTTCTGCTTTCATTCTGTTTTTTGGAAAGAAATAGAAAGAAATTCAGATTGGGGTTGGAAAAAGGAAAAGTATTTTAGAAATTGTTTAGTATTGCAAATAGCTACCAATTTGAGAACAATTTCTTATTTGTAGCAAATAAAAAAAAAAAGGAAGGCCATTCCAAGGAATTTGCTTTCTCAAAATAGTGCTCATATAGCTCAAATTACACTTGCTATGAAAACACTTTTAGAAACTGATTGTACCAAAAGCTGGCACAGATTCTCTGGATCAATAGTTCTCAACCTTTTAAGCATTCCTATAGTTCATGCACCAGTTTTTTGTGCTTCATGTGGAGTTGACTTTACTGTGTCTGATTCCACTAAGGGGCTGGGAGGCAGTAGGTCCAGAGAAACACTGCCACTTTTTATTTTCAGCATGTATTCTGTGTGGTTCTAGCCTTTTATGTCTACAGAAGAGATAATAATTCAGCACTCCATTGGCCATGCAAAGCATAGCGATAAGGGCTGGGGATTTTGCACTGACAACAAAGTAATTTATTTTTCTTTCATTTGACAGTGTCTGCTGTACCCATGTATACATTTCTCTGTATGCATAACAGAACACACAGATCTCTAAGAGAATAATGATTTCTAAAGTACTGTATCATTAAAACTGCATCTCTCAGACATGACGTCTGTTTCATATGCTTCAAAGCAGAACACAGTATAAACTTCAGTATCACCTTTCATTCAGTTTAAGAGAATAAATTTGTATTAATTAACCAGTGAATAAACAAAATTCATTCCATGGTGCTGTGGCCACGGACAATAGATTTATAGCAATAAATCATTAAACTTTCAACCCCTCCTCCCTGCTTCCAAAGAAAACAAGCCTACAAAGGAGAGGTGGATTACTCCTTGAATTAAAATTTTTCAACCACATTTAAAATAAGTAATCCTAGAGATCAGTTCTCAAAAAAGGCCTTTGTATATTCCATGCCACAGTCTCAACAGGAAGGATTTCAGACTTTTTTTCCATTTGGAGCAGACAATGTCCCTTGATCTGTGAGCTCACCAGAGTCACCAGAAATAATTTGAGAACCTAAAAGATCCCAGTGGGTGCCTCTCTTTTGATTTTCATTTATTATTATAACACTTAGAGGAAAAAATCAAGCTTGTTTATATGTCGTATTGAAGTATTTGTTACACGGATTGAAACTTCTTCTGCCTGCTTTACCAAGACTACTACTAAGTTTCAGTTTTCATGCCTTGCTACTTATTGTCAGGCTTTCTTAAACTAACTAGAAGGGGTTTTGGAAAATGACAGCAGAATGACAATGACAATCTGGTTTCCCATCTTCTACAGCTATTTAAGAAGCTGAAAAAGCAACAGTTGTAACAACCTTAATATTCCTCTGGCATCAAATATTTAAAATCATGAAGATTATTAAAGCCAGCCTAGCTTTTCCAGGAAGTGTCTATTAAAAAACTCTTCTATTTGTTTTATTCTTTCCTTTAGAAATAAATCCTCAAAGAATTATCAGCTGATACTTTTCCTTGGCTGAAGACATAGATAACTTCATTTAGGTAAGGACTGATTTAATTTTTTTTCTAGAGAGAGAGTGAAGCATTTCTGTATTGAAAATCCAGTAGCTGCATCTCTTTTCTACATTTCTACCAAAGTTTAAAATTCCTTAAATGAAACACAGAGTTATAACTGCATAACTGAAAGTCAGTTGATAGACATAAACCCAGCAAAGAAACATAAACAAAAAAGCCCAGACTTGAGGAGAATCTGAGATTTTGCTTGGTTTTAAAGTTGTTTATGTTAACATAAATTAAGAATAATTCTACAGATTTCAGTGGACTTTAAGTGATATAAAATAAGCACTACATTAAAAGAGTGTCAATATTTTATTTAAAATAATCAGCTTCTGAATGGGACCTAAAAGTGGGTGATTGCTGAAAAGATCATTCATTCATTCAGTTTCACATTTCAATAAACAGAAGAATGTTTGGTTCCCACAAATATTTATGGCATGATTGGTCTTGAAATATTCTTGTTATTCTCTATTCAGGAAAGGATTTAGTGGATATTTCTGGATGTGCCCAGCTAAGTCCCTAGGTCAATAATGATGCCACCCACAAAGTCCTTTCACCTTTATGGAATGCAATCGACACAGCCCATATTCTCTCCTGGACTAAAATGCAGAAACCTTGGATATTTGATGACTCTTGCATGCACAAAGATCAGTGTTGCATACTGCAATGGAAAGGTGTCTAGCAGTGGTCACAGCTTCAGAGGCACCATCTGATTTGTGATCCTTTTTATATGCAGAGAGAAAACCCTGGTGAGCAGTGGCAAACTTTAATACAAAACTTTTCCCTCCAGTCATTCATTCCTTCAAAGAGAAGTTGGTGATCTGCTGTCCCCAAGATTAATTAAGAATAGTTTACATATTTTTGCATATCAAAAGGATGGTTCTGCAGTTATTAGGTATGGATTTAAGTCCTTATTCCAAATAAAAATATACAAACATTTATATTACAGCTTTAGGTACACATTTTTAGTTTTCATGTTTTAAATTTTTTGTAAGTATAATGACATTTAGAGCTGGAGTGGAAATCTATTTAGCCTTATGTTTAATCCAGTCTTTCCTACAGGTAAGCAGAAGTTATTTCTGGAACTACTCCTTCTGGCTTATTCATCTAAAATACTCAACTATGTTTCCTATCATCTTAAATGATTTTCCAGAGTTTCTGGCACACCACAATGTTGTTTTAAAGCTATACTGGCAAATCCTTCTCAGATGGCTCCTTATGTTTCTAACTCTTTAAAATAAAAAATTCCTTTTCTTGTAAAAATGATACTCTATATCCAGTATGCTATTTATAAATATACATATTTTTCTTCAGTTTTAACAGTAACATTTGTAATCCAGGGTTACCATGAACTAAATTGAAATATACTTTATGCCTACTGATAATGCCTAGACAATTTTTGATAGTATAGGTAGTAGTTGAGGCCTAATTCTAGTTAACTCTTGCTAAAGCTGATGATAAATATATAGGGAAGACTGAAAGAGTACACATACTAATATGTTGAACTATGTCAGAAAAGCAATTAAAATAAAATATTACATGGCAGGTGGTGTAATGTAGCCCTTTATAATCACATTTTTTTGATTGATTTTGATTCTATATTCAGTTTATCTGGGTTTTGTAATGCACATTGACTCCAGTGGATTGAAAAACAGAAACAATCTTGCATACCCTGATGCATGTCTTTGAAGTCATGTGAACTAGACACATCTTGGATTGAACAGCAAATTGTCAGTAGAATAACAGAAGCAGTAATACAGAGCTACCAGCTTATCAGTTGCTAGTTCAAATTCGGCTAAATCATGTCTAATGGCTAAAATTTCATTACTATATGATCTGACCTGTTCAAAGTCCTTCATATAATTTGTTGCTGATTGCAAGCCAGGTCCCAAAGGAGATGTCTCCAAGTCACAACACATATCACTCTAATTGACACTAAGTGTCACTTACCTTGGCAGGCGCGTATGGAAGGTCAAAGATTAACTACAGCATGGAGACTGAATTCCCTTCCCAAGAAACAGTCCTGGCAAAGGATACTGTGAATACTGCAGAGAAAGGCTCATCTTTCACTTTTGTGAAAGATTGGAGCATTTACATCAACATCATGTAGATGTTCAGCACATAATCTATCCAACAATACATTACATTTTTTAGGAGATAAAATAGTGTTTCCTCATAAAAGCAATATCTTCTGATTTTGAATCACTGTTTTTTCCACTGAGGTGCTTCCACAAAAACTGTTTTTTCAGTTGCTTGTTCCAAAGGTTGTCTCTGAAATGTCTTAATTTTTTTTATTCTCATTATCAGAATTTGGGAAGGTACATTGTGGGGATTATCACAATATACTTACAGTGTTTTTGTATTTTCACCTAAACATGTATAATACCAAAGAGATGTTATTGACTTTGGAAATACCATGTATATATTGCCACATTTGCTATAAGTTCATATATTTTGCAATTATTAGCCAAGCTGTTATTATTTTCTTAAAAAGTAACATAAACTACATAAAGCATTAAGAGATCAGAAGCCAGGAATCATTAGATATCATTAAAATAATGATATTTTGAAAATATAATATAAATGATTGTTAGTAGTAGTAGTAGTAGTAGTAATAATAGTTTTGTTTGGCTTTTTGTATCTGTTCCTTTCTAATATACTGGGTCATCTTTCCATTTTTTTCCCCCTCTCTATGAAAATCAGACATGAATCCATTCTTCAAAATGAATTGTTTTTTCTGTTTGTTCCTGTACCTGAAGAATGTAGAGACTAGTGATCACAAAAGAAAAAAAAAAACAAATTTACATCTATTGTTTACAAAGTTATAGTAAGGATACTACAGAGGCATTTTTTAACTGTTGGCTTTTTCTAACTGGCTACTTTTTGTTGTCTTTTTATTGCCATGGGTCACTTAAGTTCTCAGAATATTGTTACTGCCTCCTGATGACTTAAGAAAAACATATCCTTGAAGAAAATTACATTTGGATGTTATAAATTATTCATTTAAAAATTATACTATAATATTTTCACAGTAGTACTGCTCAGAGAATCACACCAGTGTATATATATTTATCTGCATGGTTATTGGTTCTTTTACCCCTCTTTTACCTCTCTTTTACTTCTGTATTCCCATTTGTGACTTTCAGAGCAGAGAAGTAATATAATAGATTTTCCAGTTCTTTATCTCTTGCTTTAAAGCCTGACACAACATACAAGCCATCATGAGGTGTATATTTCTGCAAAATGAACTGGTGGCTTTTTTTCAAAAGGATAGTCACAATTAAATTGTCATGCACATGCTTCACTGAAGACAGAGGTAAAATATGAACTAACTGCTCTTGATTTCTCTAGTCATAGGACTTCATGAAAACACGTGTTAGGAGCTTAAAGAGGAAGAGGGGAAACTCAGAGAAGCTGCAAGAAGATAATTGGTTCCCTGTGAATTTCAGCCAGAGCCTTCCGGACATTTAGTTTCCACAATAACTAGAAAAGATTCTTAGTCTAGAGACATCTCAAAAAGTCTCTTTTTTTTTTTATTTTTTTTTTATAATATATGAAGGCTGGAAATGCTAAGGATTAATTTCAATGCAGAGGACTTGATGTGTGAAGATTTTGTGTGCTACAGAGTGCCAGAAGATGAACATCCTTAAGCCATCCCTAGAAACTTTCAAATATGTAACTCCAAATTCTTATTCTTTTGTCACATACTTTATGTGAAGTCCTTTTCATAGTGGTTTCCAGAAAAAAATGGCATTGGTTTGTTTTTACACACAGTTTGAAGTACAGTATCCTGTAATTTCAACAGACAAACTTTGTTGTATTATGACATCTACTTTTCCAGGAATTTTTGTTTCTCTTTGCTGTGGTATCTCACTGCTTAAGGTAGGGAAGGGGAGAAAACTTAAATAGACTGCTCTATTTTATGTATTTTGTAATTCTTCCCTCTCAATTAAAGTGTCACCATTCTTTATTTTCCTTTTATGTTTAACTATTTCTATCTAAATTCTTGCAGTAAATACTTTAAGTCTGGAAGGGCACCTGGATACTCCTCTGCACAAAATCTGTTTTCCTTGCATTTGGTTTTTTGTTTTTTTTTTGGTTGTACTTTATTTTCTTTTTGTAATAGTTGGAGGTTTTTTTAAGTTTTTGGTGTGTTTGAGTTTTTTTGTTTGTTTGCTTTTGGTTTTTTTTGGTTTTTTTTTTTTTTTATACCAGCAAATCTGCAATTTTGAACACCCTGTGGTCCATTACTCTTGGGATGCACATGAATTTCACTCCATCTTTCTGGCTGTTTGAAATGAGACTCCATGTGAGGAAATTTTCTCTCTAATTCCCACACTTAGGCAGAATGTGAAATGGGAGTATGAGTTCTTCCTGGCCAAACTGTTCATGCTGTTCTTCATAAATTCTGTTGTTATTTCTAGGCCAATTGTTGTAATTATGTTTTCATTGGCCACCTTAATTTATTTTTCGTTTCCAGATAGTCCTCAATGTGGTGTGTTGGCTTAGCTTCTCATGTAAAAAGAGAACATTACACCAGTTTTTTTACCCTCAACCAAATCTCCACAGACTTCTTTATCAATGGACAGAACCTAAGAATCTACTCTTGGGATACTTCATATCTCAACTAATTTATTATTTCAAATAAACATTTCAGAGATCTAATTTTTCACTTCTAACCTAACAATTCATTGTTAGGTGATGTGATATATTGACTTGGAAAATAGCATCAATACTTTGTCAACCTGTAATAAATTTAAATACATCTACATCCCAATGTTGTACTCATGAACTCTCCTCAGTGTTCCAGCTTTCAACAGAATGCTAAGGCTGTTTTACATTACACTGGAACGGCAGAATCCTATGAAAGATAAGAAGGTTAGCTTTTGCAGAGTAGGTTTTCATGTCACAGTATCCTGAGAGGCATTAATCCTTCTCACTTGAAAGAAACTATTCCTCTAATTGACATCTGTGTCATTTCAAGATTTTTATTATGATTTTTTCCAGCTTTTTTGTGAAAACAAAAACAAAACCAAAAACAAAACAAAAAACCCCAAGGGCTTGAGTTACAAGGTTTTCCTTCAGCAGTTACTATCTTGAAAATCCAAGATACAGGAAGGAGTAATTTTAATATACTCATAGTATTTTAAGGCTCTAATTTAAAATTATTTAATAATTAGGTTAAAATGTATTTTCTGGTTTTATTTGTAGCAATGGGTCTAAACCACAAGGTTTTTTTAACTTTCTAAGTAGGTTATTTCTTGCAAATTCTACTTATCAGAATTTTCTACTCTCTTTCAACTTAAAATTACAAAGTTTTTTCCTCAAAATAAATCCTCAGAACACTCATATGACATTTCTCTTGACTTCTTGTTCTAAATTGCTGTGTAGCTTGGTTGTCTGCTGTTAAAATAGCTGACAAATTTGACTCCAGATTGCACTTCAGTGATACATGAGGGAATGTTCCCACGAACCAGATTATGTTGAGTCAGTCTACTGTAAACTTGGCTCATGAATTTAAATGCAAATCAAAATCTTTCCTACAGCATCACAACTCATGCAAAAATTAGCAAAAATAGGTAAAATAAGACAAGCTTGTAATGATGGAACAGAATTTTTTGGGAGGTTTATTACAAAATGTTAAGTCATTAGGTCTGGCCAACACATAAATCAGTAGTCATTTGGGTATAGATCTGCTTTCATCTTCACCAGAAAGAGTTCATTGTGTTCTCAATTGTATGATTCTTTATTAATATCATATTTTTCTCACACATAGTGAATATATTTGAAATATTTTGGTCTTATTTTGGTAATAATTTATTAATTATGTGTTCTTGGAGTTTTTAGATTCTTGTCCTTTAAGCTTACGATTGGAAAAGATAATCTCAAAGGTCCCTCCTGAACTATTCTCTGGTGTATTTATAAGGAAAATAGAGTGAAATTTCTAGTATTGAAAATTATTTGTGAAAGAGAGCTCAAAAATACTGCCTGCTTGTTGTGGTTGGATCTTATGGACTGAAAGTCCAAGTGTTACTTTTAATGTAGAAAAATGTAGCAACAGTCAGTATGTTATGGACAGAAATCCTGACTGCAGAGAGAACTGAGGTGATTTCTGAACATAAGTAAATTCCGCATGTTGGCTGAGGTCAGTTTAATGGCTTTAAAAATGCAAAGTGAATTTTGAAGAAAGAAACCATATTAGAGCCAACTCTGCAATGTCTAAGGCCTTGCTTGCATCTATAACCTTATAGTGAATTGGAGAATGAAACCCAAGAGGAGGAGTGATAGTCATAAAACAGGAGAATTTGTGTCCAAACTCAACGGACTGCCACTGACCAGAGAACATTAGTTAACAATTTTTGTGTGTTTGTGTCATTCACCCAGAGACATTAGTGTTTGACTGTTTTTTTACTTAACATTTTGACTCCAGTATTCTTTGTTGCAGTTGAGGGGTAATTAATGGAAAGTGAATATGAGAAATGCCCTAGTCAGAACTTTACTGGTCTGAATTCTAAACAATCTATAGAAGAAAAAACTGCAGTGAAACAGAGCTAGTTGAAAAAGTAATCTCAGAAGATTAATATTAAAGAATCCAAGATTTTGTGAAAGTAACATTTAATCTTATTGATTGATTGATCTACCACAACACATCAGATAGACCGAGCAATAGCATAGTGAACAAACAGCTTTTTCACTTGGATATGTGCAACAATTGCAATGGTACCCTCAAATACTGCACTGTGAATAGTTAATGAAGAAAATCTGGTCAAAGTAGAATATTGAAGCATGGCCTTCTCTGATAGGGAAAGCAATAAATCCATTAACATGACAGCTTAATGTTCAAGTTAACATCTCATTCCCACATATTCTGCCCTGTTTCTGTCTATGCATAAAGAACAGACGTAGATTTATTGCTTTACTGCTCTTTGTCTGGAAGAAGTGAATTTAGCTAATCAGCAAAGTGAACAGACAAGTCTCCCTGCCTTACTGTTTTGCACAGATGAGTCCAGAGGCCATCAGACAGTTTTCACTGTCTATTCTCTGTGAATCTCATAAATGTATCCTGGTTTCTGATTATAATTGTGCATTAATTAGCTTCAGAAAAAGAATTCAGAAAGTGAACTGAATTCTACACAATTTCCCTCAAAGCTTCAAAAATGAGAAAAAGTTATGCATTTGATCAAAAGTTTTCTATTTCACTTATTTCTATGAGAATTCTGACTGAGTTTGGGAAATGGTTATGAAGTAAAATGCAATTCCTGTCGCTGCACAGTAGAGCAAATATTTTAGTCAGACAAGATTGATAAGAAACATTTGGAAAATACTGCTATTGCCATTTTTCAGGTAGAAAGCTGAGGCAAGGAAATATTAAATTACTTGCCCAGGAGGAATTTTGTAGCACAGTCAAGAACAAATATATTTGGAAAATACTTTGTGTATGTTTGTTTTTCTGCAGAAAGTTATTTCTTCTCACTGTAAACTGAAAATGTTTTACTCTGCAACATGGTACTACAAAGCACTATACTTGTCACGTGAAAGGGTGACAGTCTAAACAACCACTTTCACGTGACAATACTGAAACAGTTTTAAGTGCAAACAATAATTATATTCCACAGGACTAGAAGAAGGAAGACATTGTTATGAAGTGTGACTTCAGTAAGACGTTTCTGGAACAAATTTTATGATAATATATATCAGCGCAGCTCTACTGATTGAACAGATCTATCACAGTATTTCCAAGTTGAGAGTAGGCTGAAATGTGACTACTGTAGTGAACAGTAGACTAGAAAAGCTGTGCTTTGACAATAATGCCCATTTAGTCAGTTCTATCTTCATCAAGAATTTTGGACTCCTAAGAATATGTTCCCCAGTATATTTGTAGAAATTTAGTCCATTTCTATCAAGGGATGATAAAATGTAAAATAGCAGATGAAGACATAACAGAAAATTAAAAACAAACAAGCAAACAAAAATGATGAAAAGCGTAAACCAAAATTATCAAATGTGAATGACAACTTGTTCAGGTACAATTATGACATATTAATGTTTATGTCTTACAGTTTCTACAGTGTCCCTTTAGAAATGACTTCACTGTGACTTTCCTGTCAATTGATCAAGAGGTCATTTTTAGTTTGAGAAAGAGATTTTCATGTTTCACCATCATGTGTACGTCTGTGCTTCTTAATCGTATGCCCAGTTACACATCAGAGTGAACTACATTAAAGGCTGCCTTTATTAACTGAGTGATCTGCTGTGTTAATGGCTTCACTTCTGGCCATGCAAAAGAGCATTATAAATTAATAAATCATAGCAAATGTGTTCTCAAAAAAAAATGCAGCTAATGTTTAGTGCCTGGTCTTTATGGCTCCTATTAAAAGAACAGTCATTCCAGGCTGGACATAACTGGAAAATGTTTCTGCTTTAACAGTCAGCCAACTCTAGCATAAACTAAACAAATGTATTATTTGTACAAATTAAGTTGAGAATTGTTTAGTTTGTTGAGATTTTAGAATAAAAGTGGTTTTATAAAATAAGGTGGAATAAATAGATTATTTTTAATGTTTCACTGCTTTAGAGACTCTTGTTCAGACAGTAAAGGGTAGGTCTGACAGAGAACCAGAGCTAGGCTGTCTTCATAAATCACACAGTTAGTTGTGGATTGGGTTTTGGCAGTCAAAAAGCAAAAACTGCAGCCAGCAATTCTCTTTCATTAAATAATGATAAGCTTTTTTCTTGAAACCAGAAATATTGTTGGTTAACTTAATTTAGCCAAAAAATGTCATAGACCTGAAAAGTAATATGAAAAGGAACCACATTCAACAAAAATATTGCTTCAGATTCTTCACAGTAGAATTAACACAGAAAACCTTTGGACACAAATTATTCCTAGTTTATGAGACTACATCATACATATGGGTGTTGGCAGACTGACCATTTTCAATAGAGTCAAATATTTTAGAACACCTAGTAAGTACAGCTTGTGACATAGTGGGATAACATTTGTGATTTGTTTGCGTGAATGAGCATACTGGCATGTAGCTCTGAGATATTCACAACACAGGTACATGAAAGATAACCCTTTCAAAATCTGAGGTTTGTATGTGTAGATAGTCGACATGCAATTTTCAAGCATTAGAGATGAACAAATGGAAGTACTCTAGAACTTTATATGGCTACTCAGTCTTTCTCTGTAGTGTTTCCCAGCTGTTCTTTTTCCCAAGGAGAATGCGTGATCCAGAATAGGAGGAAACCTCCAAAGATCATAAATGCCTCTTCAAAAAGGTACCCCCATCTCACTACTCCACAAATATCCATCACATCCTTAAATAAAATCCCAAATCAAAATCCTAAGCGAAACAATGCTCGTAGTATTTTCTCCTAAGATCATGCAATACAGAAATATTTCAATATTAAGCTAGAAGCTTTGCTGAGCCAAGCTGTTGAATTTTGTGACTGTTTAAAATTTTAATGCAGCTAACTCCCTGACCCTGGTCACTGGCCTGGGTCCAGGCCAAAGCTCCAGACCATGTACCTTGGAAAGCAGACAATCCTGCTACAGCTCAGCATTTCACATATTGGGATTTTTTTTCTTTAATGAAACATATAGCTAATTTTGGGCCAATTTAAGGCTGAATACATCTACACAATATACAACTGGAATATAGAAATGAAAAGCACATACATCCCCAGAGAAAGCAGTAAAGTTACAAGATGGAATTAGTTTTTGATGCTATACTTTTTTCCCTTGAAAAATATTGATACCTTGAAGTATGTATACTTTTCCCAGAAACACTTCTTTAATTCCTTCTATAACTTCACAAGAAAAGATTTGACACTTTTTGGTTTTTTTTTTTTTTTGTTGGTGGGGGGAATGAGTGGAATGAAGAGAAATGAGAAACAGAGCATCAACAACAATGGCTGGAGTGCAGAAGTCATTTTTGTTTTATACTCTACCTCTTCCTTTATGCCTACCATTGTGAAACAGAATTTTTCAGCTCTATGACTCATTTTAATCATGTTGGAACCTGCTGAATGCTTGACCATTGCAAGAAATAAAAATGCCACTTTTCCTCTCTTATTTTGTGAGAAAAAAATAGAAGGAATGAGATAATCCACTCAGATATTCAGTATAAGCTATTTCAGTTGTATGTTTGAGTTGAAAAGTCTTACTTTAAAAGGGATGCATTTACTGGATTTCCCTTCTCTTTTACTGGTGTAAGTTACTAATTTAATTTTACTGGTGATTAAACAATAATAGATTTATCTCCTTCACTATTTCTTAGAGTGTTATGGAGGTATTTGCACAGAAGTAATGATATTGAAAATGTCTCCTATGTATATACAGTTATGGATTTTACCTCATTGTCATTTTCTGTGCATAAGATATATACAGTCTTGTTGCTCACCTGGCCTGTATAACACTCCTGAAGGCTGAACTGGTAGGCTTCTAGGGATTTAGTTCACCTCTGATCCATTCGTTTAGTAAGGATGATTACACCTCTAGACAAAAAAATATCAATATACAAGAAGATTATTAGGTTACTACACTTCCACTTTCTTTCAGAACTGTAATTCCTTGTTTGCTAAATTTCTTTCCTGTTGATTATCATGAGTGGTTTTCTAATGCAAAGAAGTCAATGAGTAAGGTGACATAATGTATTGGAAAACCTGGGCTATAGTGTAAAACAATAATGAAGAAAATCTGTGTGACTGATATAGAAGTAGTTGGCTGCTTCTGAAACTGACTGAAAGCAAGTGTTGGCACTGTCCCTTGAAAACAATCTTGTCCGGAAATCTGGATATGTGCATGTACAAACCTCTATATGCCCACCAAGATGGTTACTAAGCTTAGATTCTGTAAACTAAAATCTTTGTCATCTTGATTCTTCTTAAATCTAATCTTCAGCAGCATTAGCATTAAAAAAAACGCAAAACAACTTCTCTATTATTTGGTGGGATGGGGGTAGGTGTTAGGCAATAAACCAGAATTGCTTTGTTGTAATCTGCAGATTACTTTTTTTTCACAATAGAGTTCATTCTGCAGAGCTACATTCACACCAAAGTTTACGCAAAAATATAATAATTTTGGTTTCTTGGTTGAAGCTGTTGTATATTACTTGTGGGTATTGCACGATAACAACTCATTTCCATCTCAGAAAGGTCCACATTTCAAAATGTCATATAAATTAATCCTGAAAAAAAAAATAGAGCTAAAGAGGATAATTTAGATTATGAAGGAAAGCATTTATGTCTGAAAAGTTATTAATTCAAATTTTACAGTCTTAAACAATTCCAGGAAGTTGATTGAAAATATAGGATTAATTATCTTAGTTTTCCTAAGACAAACTTTAAAATTATGCTCCAAGAGAATGCATAGTATGATCCTGTTTATTAGCTTATACTCAAGCTAGAATTAATAAAGTGATTTATGTAAGAAATCAGAACTATTCACAGCAGTTTGAATTATAACTGTCAAATACTTCATAAATTAATGTCAGAATGTAGATTCTAAATGCCAATATTCTTTTTATTTTGAATTATAATGGCCATGCTTAAAAATGAAATATTTTATAGGCATTCTGTGAGCTAAAAAATGAGATTAAAAGTTTTAGTACTATTTGATTTAAAATATGATGTATGCATTTGAATAAATTTATTTGGCTCTTTGCAAACATGGTATAATATGTCAAAACTAAACTTACAATTTTCTTTGATTTTACTTCCATTGTGACTAATAATTTCACAGGAACAGAACTAGAATTAAAGCCAAAATTTGCAGTCCTCTATAATTGGTACAACTGCATCTACAAATGGAGCTAATGAAGTATCTTAAAACACTGACGATAAATTTGATATTTCCTTACTTGGTACCATGTTAAAGATATTACAAAAACTCTTGAAAAGAAGAAAGATCTGACAAAACACATAATGAGTGCAACCTCTTGAAAATGTCTAATTGCACGTAACATGAGAAGTGCAGATGTGTCCTACAGTTCACCTCCAAATCACATAAATATAAATATAAATTTCTACTGCAGATCCTGATCTAAGAACTGGCCAAATAATCAGTGGAAATTTAGATGACTCAAAACATCACTTGGTGTATTCTACTGAAAACTTTGTGATAAATCCCTTATTAATCCAAGAAAAGCTTGTTTGAACTGGTAAGAAACAAATTATAAAAGTCAGGAGAGATTTGAACAATAAAAAAGTTTTAAATAAGTATTTTGAATGTTGAAGAAGCTTTAAATTAAAATTTCCTTATACATATATATATACTTTAAATTTACACATAAGATATTGAAAAGAATTACTAATGATTAAAGCTATTTTAATTCTCTGCAAATAAAGTTATCTTTTGAAAGGATAACTTGTGCTGATAGAAAGTTTTAGTTTAGTAATAATTGTTCATTGATGTATTATTTAGTAACAATAACTTAATAATAATTTAGTTTAGTAATAATTGCCATCCCATTTAAGTAAACAAAGAGAAGTCTTAAGGGGGTTCTTATAAATATATATAAATATCTGATGCAAGTCTGTTAAGACTGAGCCAAGCTTTAATCACTGATGTCCAGTGGTAAGACAAGAGGCAACGGGCATATGTTGAAATACAATACATTAAATTTAAACATAAGAAAAAGAATTTCTTCTTTTAAGGCTTGCCCAGAGAGGCTGTGTAGTCTGCATCCTTAGAGATATTCAAAACCTGGCTGGATATGGTCCTGAATAACCTGTTTTGAGCAGAAGAGTGGGACTGGGCACTCTCCAAAGGCACCTACCTGCTTCATCTCGTCTTGGATTTCATAAATCCATTCCATTACATAATTCCCTTACAAGAATCACCCACAACAGATGAAAAGAGCAAAACCAAAGTTCTTGTGAATCCCATTCTGTCTAAATAAAAGCTTAGTTGAATCAGGCTTGATACAGCAAAGGTATCTTTACAGTAGCTTAGACTCACTAAGCTCCCCATACAGAGACAGAGCTTTTCTTAGAACCAAGTCGGGTAGGAGTTAATTTGGTGTGACCAGATCCTAAGTCACCAAAAACTTTGTGTGAATCTACTCCCCACATTTTATTTTATTGGTTTTTAAGTATAGACACAAGTAGGTATCAAAAGTCCTCAGTTAAATAGGGTGTGTATTTTGGAAGTCACGAGCATATATATGGGAACAGGAAAGCAGCACTTTAAACAGTATAAACTCACAGTTGTTCAATGAGCCAGATGAAGTAAAGTCAGATGAAGAGAAGTCTTCCCTTCCTTGTCCTCACAAGATGGGTCCTCATGTTTCACCCACTTTGCAGTTGATTGTGTTTAGTTCTGTCTTATGCAAGCCTCACAGTACTATCTAGGTCACTAGAAAAGCATTTTCCTTTTCATCACATTTGAGAATTGATTTATTTGTTTCTACAAGTAAGAAAGACCGTTTCAGGCTGGAGCTGTTCCATCCAGATCTAAACACCCACCTCCCTTTAAGCTGTCTTTTTTATAGTGGAGACACAGAAGTGTTTTTACAGTGTAATTCATGTCCTTATAGCTGTGATTCATCTCTTTGTGGTTAGAATAATATACTATCCCTATATAGAGTGTCTGGTTTTCTCTGTTTGTTTTAAAGACAGAAGAGAGTACAGAACTCATAAGAATCTCTATGCATATTAGATGCCTAAACCAGAGGTAAGGAAGATATCTTTTTGAGTCTGCACCTCTGCTGCAGGCTTACTGCTTTCCTCATGCTTACCTGAATTCTAACAATAGTCCCATCCCCATAGTCTTATTGCCCAGAAAAATCCCAAACTGGTCCTCCCCCACAGGTTTCTCATGACCTGCCTGAAGCCAAGAGGGAAGGACTAAGCCACAAGTTCATTTGCTGCTGTCACCCTGGCCCTCCAAATCTGGGAAACACCATAGCACACCCTACCACAGATTAAATGGTGAGAAACTCATCAGACCTATCAGCCAACAAGCTTGCATTTTATCGTCTGGTGTTGAATCTGGCATCACATGATAGTCTTTACTCAATTAGATACACATTTGTGCTAATTACACATTTGCAGTTACCTAGTGTTTTATTACTATTTCCAATCCTTTGGCTATTGCTGAGTTCATGAACATAAATAGGCAAAATCATTAGTGAGTCTTAACAGAATCTGACTTGTTACGGGTTTGTTTCTTGTTTATCAGATCATATATAAATAAGTCTTCAGATTCCTGCATTAATTTTGGAATGTTTACTGATGATTGATTGATTAATATACAATTTAGTGGTAACTAATATATACAATTTATATATTGACACTATTTTTTCTCTTCCAATTTATTTGTACAAAAGCATACTTCCATGAAAATGGTGTCATTTTTTTTCCCATAAAATACATCTGAGCTTGCTACTTCTGTTTTCCACTAAATTTTCCATCTTCAGTAAAACATCTCAGTGTCAGAGAGGGTCTGAAATCCAGCAGAACCAACAGCTTCAAAATCCTTACAATGCCAGACTCTAATAGAAGTGGTTGGTAATTTTCCAGTGAAAATGTTTGAGGATTTATATTAGGGGACATATTGGTTTCTCTAAGTATACATCTGCTCCAAAAAGTTTTATTTAAATTTTTCCTCAAAGATACTTTAGCAACATTTTTCCTGTTATCTCTTTGGCTTTCAACAGCCTTCTCTGGTCTTTTTCATTAATGGAAACATATGGCCACACAATAAAATAAATATGAATTTAAGCCCTGGAAAACTCCCCAGTGCACATATTTCAAGTCTTTCTCTGGCCTCGTCACACTGGTCTCTTATTTGAGTAATAGTTTCTGTTGTATCAGTCATTATATAAAAATCTATACATATTTTTCTTTATTTAGTCAAAAGGAAGGCTTTTACTTTCACCAGCTTAATTTTCTTTCTTATTTTGAAATGAATATATCACTACAATGTCAGCCAAATTAAAGTTCATTTGAGACATGTGCCCTCAGAATCAAAGAATCGTAGAATATGGTGAGTTGGAAGGGACTCATCAGGATCATTGAGTCTAATTCCTGGTTCTGCATAGAACACTCCAAGGAACACACCATGTGGAGAGCACTGTCCAAATATTTGAGCTCTGTCAGGGTTGGTACTGTGACATCTTCCCTGAGGAGCCTGTTCCAGAGCTCAATTACCCTCTGGCTAAAAAACTTTTACCTGATAACCAACATAAACCTCCCCTGACTCTGCTTCATGCCATTTCCTCTAGTCTTGTCACTGGTCACCACAGAAAAAGAACCAGTGCCTGCCTCCTCTTTTTCTCTTGAGGAAGTTCTAGACTCAACCTCAGACTCCTTCAGGCTGAACAAACGAAGTGACCTCAGCTGCTTCTTATAATAAGGCTTCCCATCCAGACCCTTTGCCATCCTTATGGCCCTCCTTTGGATGCTCTCTAACAGCTTAATGTCTTTTTTGTATTGTGGTGCCCAAAACCGTACACACTACTCAAGGTGAAGCTGTACAGTGCAGAGTAGAGTGGGACAATCAACTCCTTTGACCAGCTGGCATTCTGTGCTTAATGCCTCTCAGAACACCTTGACCCTTCTGGCTACCAACACCTTGACCCTTCTGGCTACCAGAGTACCTTTTTATACATTTGTCTTTTTCCCCCCATTGTTCTTTTCTCATTCCCTCTCTAATATAAGTTTCTCATATTTTCTATCAGCTAACATGCCAATCAAAGGTGCTGGAACTTAGTCTTAACTTTTAGCCAAATTTTCCTTTATCCCCCTGGGAGGTAAAATGTAACTTTCCATGTTTTTCTTTCATAAAGGTTGAGATGTTACCCTGACTCCAGGTAAATGACTCATATCTGCCCAACTCATTCTTCTTTTCCCTTCAGGAAACTTTTTGAATATGCATCCTGTACAATTCCATGTTAACAGGCATTTAGCCAACACAATATCCTCTAGAAAATGACGACACTACTTCAAAGCATCCCTTAAGTTCATGAAACTCTAACTTCCTAAAAAATCCTCTGCCTTCTGCATGGGCCTGTTGAGAAGGGCTTTCCACATCTACTTCTGTAAGGAGTGTCCAAACAGGAGAACATCTGACTTCTGAAGGTGGAGGTATCATTGTGGCTGGTATAAAGTTGGGTATCTGAATGCTGGTGAGGAGAAAGGGGCAAAATTTACTGTGCAATTTGTCCCTACTTTAGAGCCAGCTCACAGTAGCAACCTACCAGAAGTATCCCAGACATAGTGCATTTGTGTGACTTGTAAGATTAGAAGCAAGATATTAAATTCCAAACAACTTCAATAAAGCTGTGCCTTTTTGCAATTGATAGAAGCAAACCAACTTATACTGAGGGGCAAATTAATTGAATTGCAAAAGTGTTAGTAGTATGTGGTAAAATATAAGATTATTCTGTGAGCTTTTATGTTCAGTATTGATAGTTGGAATCTAATTGTAGGAAAAGACGTATTCAATGCAAACATCTGTCTTGCTTTGGTAAAAGAACAAATCAGAGAATCTGTTGAAAAAATATAATGGATTATGCAGGGACTATGTTTTAATATGGCTTGAGAGTGCATGTCTAGCACATGCTGAAATAAGTGTCTGTGCTGAGGGTCTGAACAATAAGCATTTTGTAGCTCCTCTCTGTGCACTCACCTGGGTTTCATTTCTGCAAAAATCGGGGCACACAGGATGAGACAAATTGCTTAAGTCCAAACCTCATTCTGATGTGAGAGTCAGGATACAGAAGCCCAGAAATTCTTGTAGGTCTTACAATTTGCACATAACCTAAATGAGGCAATAGAGAAATACAAAAAGTGATCTACAGGACAAGAAATATGATGCTTTCTAGCCCCACATAGAGAATTAAAAAAACAGATGATAAAATACACTTCTAGTGAATGACAGTGATGGTGAAAAACTACCATTACAATTTTTTGTCATTATATAGAGTACTTTCAGCCACAGTGCACAACAATATTCATGACATTCATTGCTGTTGTGCAGTCATTGTATTAGTATTTATTGGGTCCCTTACATTCTGAAAGGTGCATCTTGATGTTTCTGCTTATCTGGAGAACATAGCTGTATATCCTCTAATGCAGAATGGGAAATGTCAGAATTGGGTTACATCCTTTACAGTCTGCCAAAAAAGCTTGAGTTCATAGGGACTCTGGGCCAGTTTCTACTATCTTCATACCAAACTAATCATACATTAGCTAAAACACATGAGAGATGAAAAGAAAGTGAGCGTTGATGCTAGGGTATTACTGCCTGAGCCTGGGTTCAGAAGGCAGTTCACAGATCCTATGTTAACCTGTTATGGATGGTAAATCACAACAGGAACCACACTTTCTTCCTTGACTGCAGCAGGAGCTCAGAGAAAACTAACCGAACTTAGGCTGTGGTTATATGATCACTTGAATTCTGCATAAATCTCCAAGAATATAAACAGATGGTCTGTTTATATTTCACAAATATTTCAGAAGTCCACATCTGAGATGGCAAGAAACTAAAATGATCAAAGCGGGTCTGGGGGGCGAAGTAAAGATTCAGAGATTAGTTTTTAGCTGTGCCAGTACCTGGATCCTATTCTGGGAACAAGAGTCTGCATGAAAGCCCTTACTGACAGGATGGAAGAACTGGGAAATATGCAAGGAGAGGGAGGAGAGGTGTACCTGTAAGTCCCTAGTCATGGAGCCACAAGCTCGACCAGGAGTTTTACTTTTAAAAATATACATAGGACTCCAAAAGTTTGCCGACCAAACTTTTGCAGAGCTTTTAGATCTTCAATAACTTCAGTAGTGTAAAGAGAGAATGCTGCACATGTTTTCTCAAGAGATAATTTTACTGATGAAATATGAGAGAAAATAAGGATCTTGGCAAAAGTTTAAAAGGATAACATACAATCTAAACAAAACATTCCACAAAGCTATAACTTGTTAACCCACACAACCTAGTGAAAATGCAACCCATCAGTTTTAACTTACCCAAAATATTAAGAAAGCAGTAAAGAAAGAAGGGGATTAAGAGAAGAAACAGGAGTAAAGAAAAAGATTAAGAGAAAGTAAGAAGAGAGTAGAATAAGAGAAAAATAGATTCTTAAATAGCTACTGTGAGGGAGTCCTATGGAAGCCCAGCTTCACATGGTGGAGGTAGGTCCCAGGACAAAAAGAAGTGGAGACTATGTGTTGCTGTATTTATGTCCTCTGGTCCCTGTGGCCATCCCTCACAGGCGGGACCTCTAGGCTGCCTTTTGACTGACAGCTGCTATGGGGCTGCCCCATGAGGCTGCATGCCTGCCATATGAGCTCCAGGGCTGACATGTGGGATATGGCCCAGCCCTTTCACACACGCGCGCGCACACACACACACACACACACACACACACACACACACACGCTTGGGTTGGTTCCGACCCAATAATTCAATAATCATCTGTGAGATTCGAATCTGGTGTTTCACACTGCCTCTTTGGACAGCACCATGGTTTTGTTCTAGTACTGTGGATGTGTAAGTGGGACTTAATTTACTTATAGGCAGTATGTAGCACTGAGACATGCTAATAATGTACACCTTTGTGGAACTGATTGTGGAATAAATTTCCAAAGTACACAGAACAAAGCTGGTGTTTCATTACATTTAGGGAGTACTGCCAAGTCTTTGTCCTTGATAAAAGATTTCCACCTGAAACACAGGCATATTCATAACATAAACCAACCTTGCTCCAGCCTGAGCTATGAAAACACTTCATGCAAAGAAGTAACTCAAAAGAGAAGTGCCAAAGGGTATATGAATTGCTGCAGTTGTTGTGACCTGGTTTATGAGAAAGGTGTTCAGATGTTACAGAGCCGGGAACCAGTTCAACTACTTAAATATAGTATTTACATTACAAGTATTCCTCCTGCTTTTGATGGAGTCACTCACAAAACATGCCTCAATGTAAAAAAATGTCTTGGAAGTTGTAGCTAATATTCAGTAGTGTGTTACAGATGTCACCATCTTGCCTCTGTTGTGTTCATTTTGGGATTTTTGCGGTGGAAAGCAACTTCTGAGTATTTTTTTTCTGTTACATGTTTATGTTAATCCAGGAGTTTGGGTCTCTAGCCTACTGTGTTCACAACACTCAGGAGATCCTCAGATTACTATAAATTAAGAATCATGTGTTGAATTCAGAGTATCCTCGTTCAGTTCAAATATCCATACTATTTGCTCTGCCACAAGCAACTACCATTAATACCCATCCTTACACAGATAAAAAAATAGATATTTTGAAGAAATTTTTCAAGTTTAGAAAAAAATTTCAGTATAATAATGAGTAAAGGTCAACACAAGCAGTTTATGTAAGCTCATTTGCTGAGTAGTGCATAGGGAAACTCATATTTTAATGATATAAGGAAAATATGGAGTTTAGTTCCTGTTCATCTGTATTCCAGGCCCTTAGTTCAACATCAGAATATATACATTAGTACAGATATTATTATCATTTATTGTATATTTTGCACTGGTTTTACTGTTTCAAGCAAAATCTGGGCCTTGCCTTCCTTAAGAATAATGAGCTCATGGTTACAAAGAGCTCCAGTCTCAAACTCAGCTGAAGAACTTCCATACATAGCTGAAACCATTTTTATTATATTCAGCATTATGCTTTCATAATTTAGAACTAAATCCTCGTGTTCTTACATTCCCCCCTTATTCCTTTTTACTCCCATTACAGAAATCGTGATTTTTTTCCTTCCTAAGAGATTGTTTTAAAATAAACTGCTTGAGTTGACTTATTAATAATAATGTAAATGTTCACCCAGTACTGAAGAATAAAACATTACCCCCTTCTCATTTCCCTCAGATTGTTCAGCAGTCCTGATTTTGTATTTGTACCTTGAATTAATGACTTGTTGTGATTTTTAGCATTCAGTGATTTTGCTATGTCCAGCCTCACTTTACCTAGTGCTGAATTTCATTTATTTCATTTATGGAAACATCTGAATCAAGTTTTAAATTGATGTAGCAGTCTAAGCTAATGGCTATTTTCAGTATTTCTGTGTTGTGTTTATATAAACTTAAACACAATCTAAACTCATATAAGTGGAAGAAGCATAAAATAGCTACATGGCAGATAAAGAAGCTATGAAATCAAATAAACCTTTAAAATAATTAAGTGTTCATGTTGAAATATGCTGTTATTTTAGGAAGTGGAATGTTAAATCACTTAAGAAAAGGTGAATTCACTCAGTGCTATTACAAACCAAAGTAAAATACACACATGCACATACACATATATATTCACACACACACATACGCATACACACACAATTTTACAACATTTGTTAATAACTCAAGAGTTATCCACAGAGAATACACAGTGAAATAAAACTCTATCAGCAAGAAACAGTGATTACCTTACAATAGGAACATAGTTGTCCATGATCAAAATACACTCTCTCTCTGTATATATTTTTTTAGAAAATTCAGATAAACAAAAATGCTTATCCAAATTCTGTCAAGACCAAAACCTGAAACTCTTTGAAGCTTTAAACTTCCAAGCTGTGTACTGCTAGGTATATGGTGTCCTCCATGCCCTTTGAAACCTTTAAGGTGATCAGTTTTAATTTTTTTCCGAGTTTTACACTGAAATCCTCAGGGTTAGATATCTTGCCAGTTAAGAGGTTTAGGAGGGATGGAGGGACAGAAGGATGTGAGGGAGGGAGGGAGGGAGGGAGGGAGAGAAAGAAATGAGAAAATAGGAAAGAACAGGAGGAAGGAAAAAAAGAAGGAGAGGAGAGACAGGAAGGAGAAACATGAACAGCCTTACAACTGTAGCATTCTGGTTAAAATACAGAGACTCCCTGAATGTGCCTTGGGCTGCTGCATGCCAAGCTCACCGCCTTACATTTCAAAGTGGGAGGTTATTTATGATTTTTTTTTCTGCTTCCTTTTTCCAGTCTTGGTAGACTGTAATGCAGATTAATAATAAATAATCTGAAAGGAACTGATCAAGACCATTGGATTGTCCTGTCACTAATCTGTATCTCTCTGTGCCATTAACAAACAACTGTAAGTGTCATCTCTGTGGACATCTGAATGGCATGCTTATGTTTCTAAGTATAATATATATAAAATAAGAACTTCCTGTGACAGGTAAAAAAAAAAAAAGAATAAACAGCACACTATAGAAGATATTTTCAAAGGGAGAAAATGTTTCTGGTAAACATTCAGGAAATTTTAAGCTTTTGTATTTACATTGATATTCAAAAGCTATGTAATCAACTGAATAAAACAGAAAGAACTGCAAAATCTAAACTGTTTGGTAGTGATTTAGTCATGTCATGGCAAGAAACCATTTCATTCAGTAGTCTTTGTGATTCTAAAGCAGCGACATATCTGTGTCTTGCCTATGAGGAGAATTGGGTACCTAGTTATGAAATTCTGACATTGGCTAACTTCATGAAAGTGATGTACAAGAAAGGGTTTTTACCTCTCCACCTATACAGAGGTAGGTGCCTCACCCAGCTCTGCACCCACTGGTGTGAGACAAGTATCTGTCCTCTCCTTGGGTACATAAAAACTGATACTTCAGTTCAAGAAAGAGTTACCAAGTCAACAAAGGTCTAGGCTGAAGTCCTACTGTGCTCATTTGAGCTTTCACCAGCATGAACTATAAGTATCCTATACCACCAGGATGAAGCAAAAACAAGGATCTCTGTGTACTTCTTGTTGAATATGACTCGTACGACAGCATGATTAATAACTGTTCTGTGGTCCAGTGACAAGGAAGCTCATCAAAGATATAGAGGACAGTTTTAATTATTTTCCCTTATGAATATTTAATCATGAATATCTATTTATATTTAGTGGAGTGACTCCAATGGATACATTTCAAGTCCAGAATAACTGAGGAGCTAGAGCACTTTGGAGATCAAGAAGAGATCCCTTCCCAGGTTCTGGGTTTATTTAGGCAGTAAAGTGACTGAACCTTAATCTTTTATATGCCCTATGACTGAAGAGGTCACTGACTGGTGTAACATAAGGTACAATCATCTTGTTTTGTCCAAAAATGCCACATTTACTCAAATTTAGTAAGTTAATATGTCTGACAAAATAAAGTTGATTTAGAAAATATCTGACTATCTGATTTCATCTATGACAGGAGAATCATCTCCTTTTTTGTGTTTCCATTATGTTTCTTCAGTATTTTCTCTTTAAGACCTCTTTGTTTGAGCACTGATATTTCCTTCCCAAACATACATTTGAGTTTCTGTTTTCCTTGGGAAACAGGAGGAGTCTGCATTTGGAATTGGGCATTGAAATAAACAGATGCATTGCAATGATTATAAATCACCACAGGATTAAATAGACACTAGTTTGCATTACATTTAAACACTTTATACCATACTTGTTTTAAGAGGGAAATGAGCTTACGACCCTTAAAATATGTTTAATTTCCTACGATTTATGCTTAACGGATGAAGAATAATGGAAGCTGCTCCAAGAGGAGACATTAAGAGAAGCTTTTCCTGTCAAGGTGGATATGCAATTGTTCAGGGCAGGCGCTTCAAAATTAAAATAGATTTCTGTTTTTATCCCCAGAGTTTTAAGACAGTTCTCTGCTCTTTGACTTAATATTTAACCCTTTTATTAACAAGAGTGAGCTTTGTTTTCCATTTGAGTCCAATTCTCTTCCCAAAAACACCCCAAAGTGCCACAGTTATAATACTAATTACTCCTTAGGGGATTTTGCTCCTTAGGGTGTTTTGAAAATAAATTGTATTTAGGATTCTGTCAGGAAGATTATGACACTATCTGATGTTGACTTCAATATTTTATAATCTTACAAACTGATTTTTTGATGAAAGTCAAAGCAAAGTGTTCCTGAAGTAGACTTTATACAAGAGTATTCCTATATTCAATATTCAGGCTTCATATCACTGAAATTTATCATCATGTTTGAGGTGATTGCTTCAGCTGCTTCAGGCGTTTTGTAGGGAATTATGTGTCTAATATAGATATAGAAAGAACACAGATCTATTACATGGTGGAAACTTCCAGTGAAATATCCATTAGTTTAAAGAGAGTGTTTGACAGCCTTTGTAAATGCATATGTGAAGCACTGGGCATTTTCTTACTAAGCAAATCCCACATTACCATCTTTGTAGAATGGTAAGCATTGTGATTTTTGTATATGGTAGACCATACCTACTTTTATGCTCATTGGTTGTTTATTTTTAAACAAAAAGTGAGTCTGATAGTCATCCCTAGAAAATAGATGCTATCTATCAAAGATACAACTCCCTGTTCTCCTCATGGATTTGGCAGGGAGCCAACCCAAACCTCCACAGGAGAATAGGCAGGTATCTACTTCAGTTTACACTGCAGGCCTTTCCACAGTTCCCAGTTATGATCTAAGAACTACACCTGCACATTTTTCTGCAAGCCAGGCATGGACATAAGGTGAGGGTAGCGTCTTACCTCTGTGTTTGAAATGTACTTTTAGTGGAACACAAAAATTAGTGAAGACAGACCTGTCTGGGAAAACTATCTTCCCTTCTTTCAGTGGTAATTAATGGGAATTCAGAGAGTGGCTTGAAAGGGGAAAAAAATGAACTGAGTGAGAAAGTAAAACATTAAAGAAGTTTTATGTTGAGACTTATCTGTGATCTGAATCTGCACTCCAGTAACTGTGACAAGAGGAGTTTTTTTTACTGTGAGACACTCATTTGATCATAAATATAGACAGAGGTCAAAAATCTTGTTTGTGCTACAAATTTTGTTTATTTCAAAGCCTCTTTCAGTGGTTTGTAAGGCATGCTAAAAAAACAAACAAAACACAGCTGAGTGTAGTGCCAATTTCACACGAGACCTTTCTAGGAAAAACCACTGTGTTGTCCCCTAGACTTTTAGAGCCCTGAATTTAATAATACATTGTTTCATTTTCTGATTTTTTGTTTTGTGTTTATTTGGTGAAAGAGAGCTTTTTAATACATAATTCAACTAGACATTTTGTAAACATTTTAAAAGCTAAAGAATTATCCTTAAACATTTAATCTGTTTTAAATTTCTGTAGAGAATCCATTTATTTTTATGAGCTCTTTTCGGAGTCTGTTTTGAGATTGTTGCAACTTTTGAGGGTAACTTAGATCAGTTAAGTGAACCACATTCCATTAGCAGTGCATGACAGCAATGCAAAAGGACCATGAATAATAATTAATATCAGGTAATGTAATGCTTACGCATACCTGTGCACTTAGTGATCTTAACATTTTCATGCCACCTGTACAATCTGCTTATTTTGAGTCACCAGAAGGGCTTGTGGAATTTCCTTAACTTTGAAACCTTGATCAGTATTTCTCTTCCAGATGTAAACTCAAAAAAGATATTAGAAAGTGCAAAAATATCAGCTTGATTGACCTGACATTTAATATTGGAAACTATTAGAGATCTAATAGAGTTATATTATATAACAGATGTCTCAATCTAAATATTCACACACATAGCTGGGTAAATAGGATAAAGATGGGGCCACTTATTTCAATTGTATATTTGTTTTGGACACGCTCTAAAGACAATGGACAGCATTACAACATATGACAGAGCATGTGTGAACTGAGATCAGTCTGCACTTGCATATGTACAGAAAAGTGTTGTTTTATTTCCTAAGGAAGATGTACAAGGAAAGGTCCAGAACTGGTGTAAACTGTCAAACTGCCCGTTTAAGCTCTATCTCCACCAACTAAGGAGCTGCCCTCTACGTGCTATTGTGGCCTGTGTCACCTGATGTTATATAATTTTACCCAAAGTGATAGACATGCCAATGCCTGAAGATCAATCTGCAAATGATTCAGTTCCAGCTCATGAGAAGGGTTTAATCTTCTGTTGTATAAAATGGCTTAAGAACCTGGCTATTAAAATATTGCATTAGTGTACAAAGTTCAACTGCTTTTTGCATTCCCACACATGGATTATAATGTTACGTTTGAAGAATTCAGAGATAAAATGAAGGATGGAGACCACAACGGGGGAGAGAGGAATGTGACCATTCCTTTCTATCTCAAGCAGCCAGTTATAGACTTCTAAAGAACAGTGTTCAATTACCACACTTTCCATTGACAGGATGTATGAGATTATAAAAAATTTAAGGCAGGAAAGAGTCAAACCCTCTGTCTTTTCTCATATTTTTTCATTCTTCCATTTCCCACATTGGCAGGTACCTGCTCCAGGCAGGACACCTCTAACCCATCTCTAATTAATACTTCACCTAATCTTCTTGTAATACTGCTAATTGTTCACAAACAGGCGATTTAATCAACACTCTGCTAACAGGCAAAGCTTTATTCTCTCCACTGTTTTGTGCTTTGTCACAGGGAGAACTAAGGCAACTATGTTCCAATTGCTTTGTTTCCATGTAATTTAACAGCAAGACATTATTTTCTCATAAGAGGTGCTTTGAATTTTTACTGCTAATGAATAAATTAACTAAAAAGGTTAATCTGCCTACATGTTTATGAAACATTATGCAAATTGCTCTCAAAAAGGTTTAATGGTAATTGAAAGCAATTGAAAACCATGGTACATTTCACTCAATTTTAACTTTTTTTTTTTTTTAGTATACAAATTGCACTCATTTTAAACTTTACAGGTATGTAGGGCACAAGATAATTTTTATAAATTTAAAGTAAAAGGAGTTTGCTTAAAAATTTTCATCTTTACAGACTTGCAATGTTATGGAGATGCACCTGAAAGTAGACCAATGAATTGTGAAAGACGATTGTAATTTAATATTTTAGTTACTAATGCAATTACATTTATTTAGCACATATTAAAGAAAATTACAAAATACTCGTCATACCATTTTTTTACCAAGATGATGTAAGATCTACCCTCCACTCCAGGATAGTGCAGGACTGAGGCTTGCAATTGTGAGATGACAACTTTTTAACACTTAAGTTGCTTAGTGTCCATGGCTCTATTCTAAATTCAATACAGGAATACATAAGATATACTCTCAAGGAGATGAGATGTGTTTAGAAGTACAGAATAAGCCCCAAATTCTGTCTTTATTAAATGGCCCTCTCTTTTTGATTGAAAAAGAATGGAAGACTTGAGAGACATCAGGGACAGAGAGAAATGTAGTATAGTCTGGTCCTCTAAGTGTTTATAAAAGACACTAATATAAAACAAAACAATAGATCTGTACAGAGAGGTTTGTATTCCGAAACCACCTCCCCCCCCAAAAAAACCCCAAACCAAAACAAAAAAAAAAAACCCACAGGAAAACTAGAGCTTCTACTCAAGCTGTGAAATGTGATAGTCCCATTGCTTAGAAAATTTTTATTTGCAGTTAAATCACCTGCACTTATTTCATTATTGAGTTCCATCTTTAGGTTGAATTTCAAAACAATCTGAATATTTGTCCTATGAGGGAATGAGATGCATTTCTTCAAGACTATAATAATTTAAGCTAGGAAATTCATACTTGATTTGACTAACACCTAAAATATTCTAGACATTTATATAGGCACATATGTTTTAGCAACAAGAACGTATTTTCTGAGGTTTTTTCTTTTTTTTTCTCTTTGTTTTGATTTCCTTTTTTTTTTTTTTTGGTTTAGAGTGTCCCTAAAAACATATTAAAACACACATTATATAACATTTTTTTTTAGTATTATCAGTGTTCTCTCATTAATTTTTTGTTAATATTTGTCTTAATCTGCTGTGATTTTGAAAACATTTCCTTTTTTGATTTGATAATTTTTGTTTATTTTACCTTTATTTTTGACAGTCATCCTTTCTTTTCTCTGCTTTTCCTTTTGTGGGAAGGATTTGGTGAATAGAAAAAGGAAATAAAAGGAGGAAAACTAGTAGTTTGTTTTGAATATATTCAGTGTTGTGTAAAGTATGTTCATCTACATAAAAATGTATTTGAAAATTTTCAAGCAGCTTTGTTTGCAGCTGTTTACTTCCAACATCCCTGCTGGGTTTTCAAGATCAGTTAGCTGCATTGAATGCTGCTCAGAACACTGCCTTGGAAAGTAAAAATAGTGCAGAATGTGTTTTTTAAGTATATGCAATCTGTGCTAACTGCCAATAGATTGAATAGTGAGGGACCATCCTCGATTTAGGAGTTCTCACCTTTACATGGCTGCAGTGGAAATCAGCAGAGCCCACGAAAGTAGCACAGTGCTGACTGAAGAGACAAATGCTTCTCACCCTGCACCTGTGGCCTTGCCTGTGCAGATCCTTTCCTCCGTTGCCTCTAGTAGCCCAACGCTATCCAGTACTGCATTTCAAAACTTACTATAATTATGTCATCCTCATGACTTCCACTGAAGGGCAATCTTGCTTAGGAACTCAAAGTGTTTTTTGTCATTTCACTTCAAGAAGATATCATGATTCACTACCATTTGAAGAGATCAGTTGTCACTTCCTACTAATGTCTTAGTTAAGTAATGAAGGTTCCTTAAATTTTTTTATACTCTAATATGTTTTTATTAAGAAAAAAAAAAAAGGCTAGTAATATAAGCAGCTTTTTTGCTCAAAAGCCATTGGCATTCCACCTCCCACTTCTCCTATAGGGTGACTCTCATAGCTGAATTTCCCTGACTATGTTTTCTGATATCTCCCATAAATGTTTTCATGGATATTTTATATTCTTTTCTTCTTGCACTTCAATAGGTTTTGTAAATCATTCGTGTTCTCTGATTCCTCCCACATAGTTATAAACATAAATCTCCCATCCTTTAGCGTCTGCTGGGTGCTTTTGTTCTCCTTTTATAAATTTCACTATCCCTTTCCCTGGTAATTCTAAAATGAGTTTATTTGAGCACAGGATATCAGAAATACAAATACAAATACAAATACAAATTTCAAAGGAAATCAAAACAATGTAGTTAGTAATACTTCCCTTTAATTAAATGAAGTCCATCATCTGGTGCATAAAATTTGTATAAAAACAAGAGAACTTTTAACAATTCAGAAATCTAGGGAACTGATCCTCGTTTTTCAGCATGGGTAAAAGTAGGTTCCTCCATTCCCCACATTGTAAAGCACTGATTTGTCTGTGAATATAAATTAGACAAATCTTAGATATGCTCAGCCACGACATCTTATTGTGGCAGGTGGTGAGGATTGTTGGTGCGTTTCCCACTTTGTCAATTGCCTCACACCTTTTCCAAGAGGAGAGACACAAAATCAGAGTGGCTGGGAATCAAGATCCAGCTTCTCATACAGTGGGTAGGTACCTAAAGGCTGTATTCAATACACAGGACTTAATGTTTGGGGTATGAATAACCACAAAATACTTTTTCTCATAAAATTTACAGCATTTTCTACTTTTGCCCATGTTAGAGACATACCATATGGGAAAACATTCTTTCTGCAATTTTCTTCCCAGAACTTGTTTGGAGCCAAATATTCATAGTTTCACGTTAGTGGCAAAAAGCAGCCAAGTACTTCTCCAGTTTCAATAGGGAAAAAAGAAGAAGTTTACTGCATTTTTTCTGCTTTCAATCTAGATTACTCTTGACTGAGCATAGAGAAACTTGTCACCTAGGCACTCCTACCTCTTTTACAACTGTCTGGGAATCTGTCAGAAAAATATTTACCAGCTTCCAAATCATGAGGATGATTTGTGGTTTGTGGTTTATACTTCGTCTTGTTACGGAAGGTGCAATATACTGCCTCCTGCACTTTCCCAGGAGTCAATGGTGTCATTAGTCATCTCTCTAGCAATGTAGCCCAAGTTAAAAGTTTTAAAAGCAGTAACACTTAGATCACAAGGATTGTTTTCCACCCTGTTGCAGCATTTGACAGTCGTGAGAGGCATGAGGGGACATGGCTACTTTATGCCTGAAGACTTGGGTAAAGGATCAGACCATCCAACCCACTGTTTCCATCTTGGAGAAGTCACAGAACTGGTTAGCTACACCTAAAGCACACAGCAAACAAGTGACCTCATGGCTGTAAGATCACTGTTCTTCCCAAAGTGTTTCTGCTTCTGGCCACAAGAGACCCAGACAGCAAATAAAAGCCATCAGTAAGGTTTGTTATATGATGATAAACAGATGCCGTGTGCCCTCAAATATTTAATAAGCTTGAACTGAAATAACAGAATTTCCTCATCACTTCTGATCTAACTTCTGAACTCAGAGCCCTCAACAAGATCAGAAATTGAGTTGGCTAGGAGTATTTACTACTCAAATGCTATTTTAAAAAAAATTAATCTTGTTTCAGATTTGCCGAAGCAGACAGAACAGTGACTGATTTTTCTGTATATTTTTGTGACTCAAAAAATATTGAGCATTTGGATATTTTACTTTCCCTCAGACCTGAGAATTCTTATGCCAGGTGATGCCCAAGGGAGAATTTTTACCTGGTGTTATAATGCAAAGCCTGGCAGATTTAACACATTACTCCAGTGTTTGCCTCAATTATGTCTCATTTCTGTGGTTATTGGACACATTTCAGATAGTCTTGACCATCAGACCCTTTTAAACCCACATTGCTCACAAAGTTACTCAGGACAATATTATTGCAGAATGATTTAACAGTCTCCAGATAGAACACATTAGCAAGATGTATGATTTATATTTTTATAGGCATTAGCAGAGTGACTTGAATAAAATAAGAACCAGCTCTGAGTTCAAGTTTTGTTTTCAGATTTGAAATTGGTTAGCTAAAGTTCCAGTAATTTTATTGGCTCTTTCTTATTGTCATTTTATTCATACTTGTACCTCTCACAAGCCTCCTTCCACTTCAGTGAAATATTGTTTGAAAAAAGACTGAGTACAGACTTTTCAAAGAGAACATCCATAAATATGTAGGGCAGAGACATTAAATCTCTCTATACATTTTAGTCCTATTTGTAAATGATGGTCTCAGTTTAAACACAAGTAGCGATGTCAAGAGAGAAATTTAGATACTGTAAAAGGGAATCAAATTGCAATACATATAAATTGCCATTAAGAATACAGAATAAAAAACATGTACAATACCCACTTCCAAATTTAATAAATTCCTGGAGGTCTGTGCAGTTTCACCCTAACCAGACAACTCTGTCCTCCAAACCTGACTGGGCTCTGGGTGGCAAGTGTGGTCATGCCTAAATTTCTTAATTGTATGAGGAAACTCACTGAATTTGAAGCCTCCCATATATTGCCACTGAGTGTCGATGACAGCATCTGACTGTCATAGAGTACTTTTATAACCACAGCCCTGTCAGGGAGATTTCACTCCCTGAGTCATCTAAGAGTGGATATCTCCCATTTCCTAGAAGAAGGCAGGTATGGAGAATGAGTTCTAACTTAGGTAAGGGTCTAAGGGTTCTGACAGAGTTTTTGTTTCTGCTCTAAGACTTGAGCACTTAAATATAGGCTAACTACTAAGGTGGTAGATGAAGTGGCAAATCCTTGCTTGACTCAGACCTGAAACACAAACTGCTTGGACTCTGTAGTGTTCAAAGTCTGGACCTGGATCACACAATTTTTTAAAATGGTTTTGATCTTGCCTGTAGCATTCAAACCCTGAAAATGCAGCTAGCTTCTCTTCTCCTCCATCTCTCCAGCTGTAGTACTAGAGTCAGCTTTCATTGAACTAATGATATGGCCCATAATATTACAGAAAACAGGTATGGCATAGAGATGTAACTCCCTAGAACATGGTTCACAGACAGTCAATGTATGGAATTTAACACTAGTGTACAGTATGCAATTAAACACCTTTAAAATCTGATCTGCAATTAGTAAGCATTTCACAGTAACAATCAATAAAAGCAAATGAAGCTAACGGTTCAGTGTAATCGTGTATCAGCAAATCAAATGCAGACTGACATGCTATACCAGAGTAATTTATTTCTGCTATTGATTTCAATGGAGGTTTTGTCTGTTGACCTACATATGCTATGTTGAATTCAGTCTGCAGAGATTAACAACCATAGAGGTTGACATTGAATCGAGTAATCATATTCCAAATAAGCACCAAAGAGCAAATTTTTATTTCTTAATACTTAAGTAGTCAGGAACCCATTAGCAGTCTATTAATAATGTGGGGTCACTGAAAATAAATTTGTAACTTTGAACTTCTGTTTTCCAGGAAGTCAGAATCCCAGAACAGTCCTCCCCTGCTGCACTCTTCTGTGTTAACACAGAGAAGCATTTTCTTTGTTTGTTTTTTTTTTTTTTCAATTATCATGTTGGATATTTAGTATGAAGGTAGGTAAGGAAACACAGAAGAATTCATCACCTTGCAGATGAAAATGTTCAGAGCAAGTCATATTTTTGTTTCTGATTTCTTGTGCACTAAAGTTGACAGGCAAGTCTCACTCTCCACTCACATTAAATGGGACAGTATGAAACTGTCTTAGGTGAAATAGCACTTGAACTTTGCTATATTGCTCTGTACCCTTTCTCTCACCCTTTGCACAAGGGGTGGCATTTTAAACTAAAAGAAGGTAGATTCAGACTTAGTATGAGGAAGAAATTTTTTACAATGATAGTGGTGAAACACTGGCACAGGCTGCCCAGAGAGGTGGTAGATGTCCCATCCCCAGAAGGTGTCAAGGTTGGATTGGAAGGGGCTCTGAGCAACCTAGTCTAGTTGATGTCCCTGCTCATTGCAGTGGGTTTGGACTAGATGATTTTTAGAAGTCTCTTTGACAACATCTATTCCATGATTCTATGATTCTCTCTTAGGTATCTCCCTATTTTCTGTAATTTTATATATATTGTCCTTTTAGAGCAGAAGACATAATACATAGATATGACAAAAAGCTGTAAGGATGCAAAAAGTTCACAGTGGCTATCTTCAATGAATGCTTCAAAAGGAACTTTCTTGTTTGATGTGTTTTATAATGTTGTGCTTGTAAACGTGGAGTTTCAAAATAGTTTGTCCAAGGGAAAACCTCAAATTATATTTGGAACATTTCTTCCAAATCCCAATCAACTGAGTGTTACCTGGACTGCCCAAATATTAGTCTTGCATTAAAGTTAATTGTCTTTTATTTAGAATATTTTTGTCCTATGTAGCCCAATTGCGGGAGTAGAATAGCATTAAAATGAAGGTACAGAATATATAGAAAAACAAGAAGAAACAGAAGGAAGGACAACAGTCAGAATGTACAGCAATGCCATACACCATATTCTAGCCTTCTTTACGATTTAAGAGTACTGTGTTGAACTGCCTATAGCTTTCTATCTGGGTCTAGAGCCTAAACAGCTTGTGGCTACTCAAGGATGAATGTGAGTAATTTTTAATAAAATATGTGCAAGGGATAGAGTGGAAAACAACAGAAATGATGAAATTTTTCACAGGCACATAACAGTAAGTTATTTGATTTGCCTGAAATTCCAGACGCAGAGCAATTCCATTCACATTGTAGGATGTTGCCCTGCAGCATGTATTAGAGCTGTCGTTCTGCTGTTTCACGTCTAGTGCATTACATATGTGTACAATATAGTTCTGCTCCCTGAGGTTAAATTTTGCTCATTGTACAACCAAGACCCTGAGGGCTAACACACACAGCCGAGGAAGTGTTATTTTGTCAATTTTGCTACAGAACTCTCTTCAGCTATATGAAGAAATTCTTGGTTTACTGTTCTTCTTGTCCATGTGTTCTTTCTCTGAAACAGATTATTTTAATATTGTTTAATGTAAAAGGCCATTCCAAAGAAAAGTAATTGAAACTTGATCTCTGAATAACATTTTCATTCTGCATGAAAAAAAAGGGAAAAGAGCACAAAAACAAAGATCAATAACTTTTTCTAATCTAGAGTAGTCATTATCATCTGCATGACTGAGTGCTGCTGTCACTACTAGCTACACTGATATCCAGATTCATTAGTCATAAGAGCTCAGTTCAAATACACAGATTCAGAGGTTCTGATGCATTTGACACAGCCAAAACCCCTAAAATTAAGATTATGGACTCCTCTGCACTGTATTAGCCTAAATGACCGGCTGGTACTAACCTAGACCTCAGCTAGGTCCTTTTACAGCTATTTAACATATATAGTACCTCTTATGCCCCAGTGATAAACAGAAAGCATCAAACAATCCAAAATTATGTCAAAGGTTAGCTTGTGCTACTTCAACAAGGGTACGTCATGAATATAATAAAGGAACATGATGGAAGGCATCCATCTTTAAGATGGAGGGGCAGCAGGCATCTTGATATGTTCAGCTGCAGTACAGAGAGGGGAAATGGTGCATGTTCAACACAAGGGATTTCCCGTATTTTATGTACAGCATCTGTAATTCTCTTACTGACTGGACATAAAAGTTTTCCTTTCAATCAGAAGACTGTTAAGGAGTGTGCCTACATTAGCAGGAAGAATAGTTGGAGTAAAAATTTTGTGTCAGACTTTAGTCTATAAGTGTCCTAACCCAAGGCTTTTAAACATTCAAAATACATCACTTATTCAAAAGGGATTCGTGTTTGGCTTGGACACAGACTCAGCTGATCACTGGTATTTACCAGCTGTCAAAAATTGATTTTGTAAAATGCTAGAAAGATAGTCAGGGTTTTACTGGAGGATAGTAAAATTTCATCCCTACAAGACATTTTCTTTGCTATTATGTGAAACTAATTATCAAGTTCATTTAGACTTGAATCTCCAGAATTTTTCAATATAGATTTCAGAAGGACAAAGATATTCGAAGAGGTGCCTTGAAACAGCCTGATATTTCTTAGCACTACATAGATTAAAAACAGGATTAATGTAAATGACAAATCAATATGGACTAAATTATTAAGTGTGTTTAACTTTCCTGAAAGGCATACACAAAATTACTCTATTAACATTAGAATATGCATATAAAATCCTGTTAAGAAAAATTAGCTTAAATTTTGTCTGACAATCCTAGCTGCTTCCAGAAAGTGACAGTTACTAGATGAAATAAGAGATTGAATTCCAGAATATTGTAGTTGAAACTAAAAACACTAAGGAAAAACACTTGCAACTTGAAAGAAGCAACAAAAAGAACCAAACAGGCCCTGTGTATGTCAACAATTTTAACTATTAAATATTAAAAAGTTCACAAGCTAATGTATTAGACTCTCAATAGAAACAATATAATTTCACCAAACTATTCACTCTGTCAATTCCTTCAGTGACCTGCCTCATAACATACTTTTTTTTAAAGAGAATAGTTAGCACTTAGGCAAAAATTTCTTTGAAAAATAATACTGAATAAACAAACGTATACTTTCAAGGCCATGGAAAGTTAATTAAAGCCCAAAGAGATTACAAATAACGGGGAAAGCGGTTGTTTAAGCTAGTGGGAAAGGTTAGAAAGAAACACAAGGATGACAAAGAGGAGGGGGGAAAAGGGAAATACTTGATTCATTGCTAAAGAAAAATGTTTTGAGTTTCCCTCACAAATGTTGATAAAACCTCACAAAGTTAGGTAAAAATCTACATAACCTAGTAACTGATGTGATCTTTTTTATCTGCTGGTTGTTTTTTTTTTTGTTTTTTTTTCTCACAAAAAGGAGCAATTCTTGGAGTAAGTACTAGTGCCTCAGAATGCTAACAAGGTAAGTAACATTTGGTGGAGTAACTCACACTTTCATTTTGAGAATAGTGTGGAATTTTTAACTAAATTCTGGAGTTACTCAAATATATACAAAATGTTTCTGTATATAAACTAACAGATCCAAATGTGGAGAAAAGCTTAAAGCAATTTGGTTGCTTTATGCCTAGTGTACTGACTGAGAAGAACCTATGAAGTATTACAACATGGCCATGGATTTCACTTAGTGTTTATAAATCACACCATAGTGGATATTAAGCCATAGAACTTTAAAAACGAGATAATTTCTTTTTAAAGAAAAAACAACCAAACAAAACCAAAAAGGTCTTCAGTAGCCTTACTATTAGACCATTATCTCTTCTCTTCTTAAATACTGTAGCTGCCTTTGAATCATTAAGACAATTTTTCTGCTGGCCACCATTCTCTGCTGAGTTTCATCAGGCTGTAAACTGTGAATATGGTAGAATCTCTCCTTTTTTTTTTGTTTCTTCCCCTCAAAAAAAAAAAAAATCAAATGTTCAAGCTCTGTCAAATAGATTTAAAATTATTATCTCTCATAAAAACAAAAGTACAGATATTTTCAAATTTTCCAACAGTAGCTTGGACAAAACTAGAATGCAGTTGTGAGAACCACTTGCATTTCCTTATTGTTTTTTCCATATTCTGTATCAATTTTTCTGTACATAACTTTATACATGCATAAATGTTTTATACATGTTTGTTTGTTTCATGTTGAATTGAGTGATGTGAAACAAACCTTGGATATAACAACATTTTGTTTTCCAGTTCTTACTGTCAGTCTTTGTTGTACAGAATTATGTTGGACGAGAACTCTCACTAATGTGCAGAATATACAACTCAGGTTTGATCTGTGCATATATTTTTTTCTGGATCAGATATGTGTTTGAGATAAGTGGGTCAGCTGGTAAAAAGTGGTAAAATATTTTTCCTGATATGATATTTTGAGAATAATTGCCAATGATATATTTACAGTAAGCTATGATCAAGAATATGTGAAAATCTGTCACGCAAGCTTTTTAGAAGTTACTGTTGTTATGCACAAAAGGCACATCTCACTTTTAAATTTGACTTACTCTCGATTTCCACTGAAGAAAGCATTGCAAAAAAATACTGAAGCATAATCTCCGTGATACAGTAGAATGCATCTAATCAGAGGTATGCTGCTTCAATTCACAAAATGTCAACTGCCTCAAGAGAGTTCAGTTTACCAAGAAGTTCGTCAGTGTGAGACAGAGAATTAACTTGTTGACAGAGCTCTACCCAGAATGTAAATTTGTGTAAAATCTGAGTGAAATTCAAACCTTTCAGTGCAAGATTTTTGTGTAGTTGTCCCAGTGGAGGAATGAAGAGAAAGACTGACCTCTTTGAATCAGAGCACATTCAGCAGAGGCCACAAGGTGGTTAGGAGATGAAACATTTGACCTCTGAGGATAGGCTGAGGAATCAGGGTTTGTTCAGCCAGGAGGAGAGACAACTTTGGTGGGGTTGCTAGTTTCAGTATTGGCAAGAATTAAAAAGTACTGTCAGGATTATAAAGACAATTACTTTTTGCATCATTGCAGTGTTGGAGGATGACAGGCAACATAGGCTGAAACAATAGAGGGTAAGACTAGTTATAAGAAGAACCTTTGCCACTGTGGGGACATTCAGGCAATGTGACAGCTTGTCCAGTGGCTGTGTAGTCTCCAGCCTTGACTTTTTTCAAATCCCTAAGCGGATAAAGTTCTGAGCCTTCATTTGGCCTCAAAGCTAAGTTTGCTTTGAGAAAAGGATTGGACTGAGGGCCTCATGAGTCCCTTTTCAGCCTGAATTATCCTATGAAGGTGTCATATTCCTTTCCTTTGAAACTCAGGTTGACAGTTGTTTTAGAAAATACATTTCTGAAGGCCATATGAAAGACATAATGAGCCACTGGTTCAGTTAGGTGAGACAAATGCTGCATATGCAAATTAACAATTCTGGTAGAAACTCTAGGAAAATTAAATTTCATAATACAGATATTTAAAAAAGAGGTTTTGGTACACAGAAATAATCTCAATGTTCATTTGACACCTGAAATTCCTGAATTGAACAGATTAAATAAATCTAAATTAATCTAAATCTAATCTAAATCTAAATCTAATTTAGTTTGCTTTACATTTGACTGCAAATGTATTGGCTTTTGCATGTGTGAAAACATATCCAAATCCCAAAGAGCTGACAATCGCAAATGTCAGGAAAGATGATGCATGAGTGAAAAGAAATGTTATTATATCTATTGGTACATGACTGGCACCAAAAGATTACATGAAATGAGATTGGCTCCTTTTAATGACACAGAGAACTGATCTCAATTTGTGTGAAGCCCAGAGAAGTCTCTTAATTACAACCACATTCTTTTTTCTTTAATTTTCAGTGTTACCTGTGCCTTTGCAAAACAAACTAGCTGTGCATCTGTAAAATAATTTAAATTTAATATATCCTATTAAACTGAAATTATTGTCAGTGCACATGTGTATACTCCCCATATAATGTCCACTGAAAGTTTTACCATGTACAAAGAATTCTATTCTCCCCTTTTGATATTAGCATTTACACACAAAGCTCCCATTAATGTTGATTAATGCTATACACGTAAATCTCCTCCCCCTTCCCAAATACTGATGGCAAAACTGATGCAAAAGTGCTCTTGGGTTTTTTTCCTCATCTTTCCCGATCTTTTTCAGATGTAACATAAAACAAATCGATGTGGGAAAACACTCCCTAAGAGACTGTGAAGGGGACCAATCTGAACAATTCTTGAAGTGGACAGAACTAGCAAACCAGAGAACACCACCAGAAAACTGATATCTACCTCAAAATCCAAAGCTCCTGTGTTAGAAGATATAGCATAGACAGCGATTTGTTGTATTCGTTATGTAGTATCTCCCCTGTGCTTGTATGTTTTTGGTGGTGGTTACCCAGTTACCCGGTATTACTATGTAACCCTATCCCTCCACTGGCTTAACCCAGCTTCACAATGAGAAGCTAGCCACGCCCCACCTGTATCACCCTCCTGCCTTCCTAGCCCTTCCCCTTGCTGTGTCACGCCCCTAACTCTGCCCCTAACTCCTCCCTGAGACCTATACCTCGTCCCATTCTCTGAATAAACCAGTTTCGGCTTCACCCCACCATCGGCTGGGACTGTTTCCATTCCTCCCTTCCGGAACATGAGAAATCTCTGAGACTGGAATAAATCAAAAGAAAATGAAATAACCTCCTTTTCTAACTAATGACTGGTCTGTTCTGTTTTGTTTTTTTCTGTGTTCACAATTATTATTTTTTTTTGTTTGTTTTCCCCAGAGGAGCAAAAAGTATAAAAAACCCGAAGACATTTCTTACCCCACCCAAAAATTCCACTCGAAACATAGCTTCACATTTGTAGAGTTTATAATTAAACATTTCCTTGCACAGACTGTTTCCGCTGAACCATTCAAGGTGAAGTTCATGCTACGCTCCTCTAGATTTCTTTTTAACTTCCTTTTGTTAAATATGACATTCCCCCTAAAACTCATTGATTAAAATCAGTTAAAATCTATGTTCTGCAAGCTCAGTCATCACCTTTTGTAATTCCTCTAGAAATATTTCAGCCTATTGCGGGCCTTAGTTTAACAACTGATTTTATTACTTTTCTAAAAGAGACAACAATAAAGGATGGGTTTGTGCAGCATAACTACTGGAAATGGATACCCTTCTTCCCTCTTGCCTCACACACTTGAACACTGCCTAGAAACATCTTTATGAACGCTTTGGAATTATGCAATACCTATAAAGAAGGGTTACTCAGGGATACTCATGAAATTCAGATTTATAAATATTTAATCATGTACGCAGACCAAACCCAGGTGGAATTTAAGTTTCAGTTGTCTCTCAATCTGGTAATGGCAGAGCTTCTGTTGATTACATAGTATTTCCAAAGGGAAGAAGTAGGTAAAGATGGTCATGTTATATAAAAAGCCTCTGTTGTGAAGGAAGGTCCGGAATATTCTGTAAGCACAACAGCACCTGAAAAAAACGTCCTTGTAGGTCTACCACATAGGTCTTTCTGCAGTGACCAGAGTCACGTTTCGTTGTGTGTAAGGTGCAGAGATTCCAGCCCTGTCTGAAAGATTCGTTTTGCATGGCAGTGTGGATGTATCCTTTTATTTCATAATAAACTGCAGAAATAACTGCACTTTTCTAGTGCAGTTTTGAAATGGATTAAACTAAGCCGTGAAGAAGTTTGGAGAACAGAAAAGTCACTAGGGAACATAGCAAAGATGAATTGAAACTTACATTTTAGCTCATTCCTCACTATTTCCCAGCACAGTTAGGGTCATAATGTGACAGAAGCTTTCCTTGGAAATGTTTTATTCTGCTACTGGACAGATAGCCAGGTGGTTTCTGCAGTTGTGCAGAATATCTGCAGGTGGATCACAGATTGCCTACTTCAAGCATTCTAGAGGCAAATATTTTCTGCAAACTATATCTCAGCTCCCAGTTGAATCCTTTCTTATTCTCTCAGGAACTTCATGTTTATACTGATATTTAATAATTTGTTATAAAATGGCATAAAAAAAAAGGCCTCTAGAAGGTCATTGGGCTGATAAACTCTGCTTTATTGAAAAAGGTGAACTTTAGCTGATTCGTATACTATACTATGCAGAAGGCATTGAGTAAGTGAATTCAGCTGTCACTTGGGAATAATTTTGGTAACATTGCTCAAAGGGTGAACATGGAAATGCTCACTGTTTGTTAAATGACCATAATTCCTCAAGGTTGTGACATGTTTGAGAGGGATAGAAAGCTGTGATCAGAAAATCTAAGCAATAGAATCTACAATGCAGTGGCATTCTTAGGAGGATATTTTACTCTCAGCCAACCCACAAAAAGGATAAACAAAACAAATATGCTAGGCAGATCTCTAAGCATTTAAAATGCCTAATTTCTGATTGTGTTTTGAGATGTCGGTTCATTTAAAAGGAAGTTTGATTTGCTTTTCTAGCTGAAAAATAAATAGTTTTCACCAATTGCTCATTATACTCATTGGCATCCTTAGAAACTAACGGCTTGCAGTGGGAATTTGGAGCTGGCACACATATCAGGTGATGCTTGCTATTGCTGCTGGCCTCCAAGTCTTCCAGGAATTCTGGATTTCCACCTCAAAACTCCAGCCAGAAATTAATGTGACTCAAATCAAACAATACTGAATAGTCACACTGGCAGCTCTGCTCAAGAGAAGCTATGCTGTCAGTAAGGAACAGAGCCAGCGGACGATCACAGAGACAAATGCTGGCTTTAAATCTTGCCCTTGAGGATTGAATCAGTCCTTTTACCTTGGAAGATTATGTATATTTTTTTACACAAATACCAAGAGATTGCTCATAGCTCTTCTACTTCACATAGCCCAAAGGTCTAAACATTTAGTCATTTTCTGTGATTAATTCTGAACTATTTCTAAATTTTCTATTCATAAAAAATGTTTGATATCTTGTTTACCCTCATTTAACACTACTGCTCTGATTTAGACCATAAGAAAAATCAGAATTATTTATTTTTTTCACGTGTGTGGGATTGTGAAAATAGTCGGCTTTAAAAAATAAATAGAAGTCCAGGAAAAGATAGTAAGTAGCTGGGTCTGAGTTTACAGGTACCTTGTTGATAGGTTAGAGTAATACTAGGTTAGAGGTTGATAGGTTAGAGTAATCACAAAATCTGAGCACTTGCAGCTCATTCATACTTTGCAATCACAAGGCCTTAGTGGGTAGTGGTTTAGGGAGACATCTCAGAGAAAGATAAAACCACAAAGTAGTGTAATAGCTTACTGAAACATAGAACTCAGTACTTTTCCCTGTCCTTCAAAATCTGAAAGAGCCTGCATTAGGAAATGCTTTCCCTTTAGGGGAAACTGCTTTATAGCAGTTACGTTCGAGGTTAGTGCTGTCTAGTCAGCTAAGCTATAGAAAATTCTACCAAGTTATTTGAGGCACAGTTTAGAAGATTCTCTTAAACTGTTGGTTGAGAAAAGATCCACATGTTATACATGGATATGGATCTATCTACTTGTAACTTGTGGTGGTTCTCAAGACAGTGTCTTGCATTTCTGTTGGGTGGAATATTCACTGGTCTTGTTAGCTTGAGGAAATGAGACTTATTTTTCAGTAAAATACATCTAATGCTAGCTTGTAGGAAATCTTGCTTCTCTGCAATCCTCTTTTTCTAAGACTGTGTTAGCTGAGAAATATGGAATGATAAGGGGAAAGGAAAAAAGGCAGCCTGATTTTGTCACTTGGATTTGTATGTGTGCAAATATCTGTTCTCCAGAAAATTCTTATAAGTTCTCAGGTTTTTATAGACTTCTTTGATCCAGAAACTACCCAGGCTACCTTTCTGTAATCTTTTCTCCTTATTATTAGGTTGTATGATCTTTGTAGGCCTTCTGCACTGCCATTTTGAGACATCTAAATTTCACCCACTGAAACACCAAATGAAGATTATATATATTGGTGTGGACTTTTGGATTCAACACCATAAGTCTATATAGTTTTTAAGTTCCTTGGCCTGAGAAAAATAAAATTAAAAAAAAAAAGGCAAACCAAAACAAAAATCAAAACAAACAAAAAAACCCTGCTCCAATTGTTTGACAGTCATAGGAAGACTGGTCCCCGGCAGACAAGCAAAATGAACTAACAGCATAAACTGCCCCCAGGAACTGGGAGCACTAAGAAATGAATATCCTGGCCTTACTGCAATGGGAGAAGTTTCAAGACTGGAAAACATCAATGCACTAAGTTTCTCCCTGCTATGTAGGAAAGTTTTATTCTGGGTCTTATCTGAGGGAAATGTGCAATTGCAGGCTATCAATAAAATGGGCAATGCACCGCTCCAGCAAACAAATAATTATATATATAGCAATAATCTACATTTCTCTAGCTTCTTTAATTGTAATGTTTTAAAAGGGCTTAACATGTCATTCTTTAATTAAACCTCAGAAAACCCTTCTAGGCTAATAAGTAAACTGAACCCAGTTTTAGAAAGGGATAACTAGGATCAAATACTTGCATGATTTACCAAGGTCATACTATTTATCAAAGCAGAAAGAGAACCAAAATCACTGAATCTTAAAGCTTTGCTTTTACCACCAATGTCTGCTTCCTGGTTCATTTTTTAATCTGTTTCACAAACTATATTGGAAATGGTTTCAGGAACCACTGGAATCAACATTACACACCCTAAAGAAATGTAGTCAAAATGTAATTTAGTAAAGGAAGTCAGCTGGAATGAGTCAGACCACAGTTCTAACTCAACTTAATTACCTAGGTTGTTTTCCTCTGTTTGCAAAGAGCAATGATAGGTTTCACAGAAGTCAGATGGAGACTGCAAAAACAAACCTTGGAACCTGGAGTCAGAGTGGTTGCCGCTAGATGGCAGAGATTAAATGCTGCCTGTTTCCGTGGGTCTGGCTCAACAGCCCAGCTGAGGCTTGGGAGAATTGTCATACTGCAAACGGCCCTGTGCCTAAACCCTTTGTTTCGAAAGTGGCGTTTCCAAGCCCAAATTGCTGTGAAGTAAAGCTTATGTATTTTAAAATTAAATGAAAAACTGATCAATAAACACACACACGCACACACACACACACACACATACACACACATCCCCCCGCCATCCCCCAAANAAAACCCCACAACCCCCCGCCAACCCCCAAAAAAAAAAAAAAAAAAAAGAAAAAAGAAAGGAAAAAAAAAAGAGAGAAAAAAGAACATTCTGCTTTTTTTTGTTTTATTTGAATATTAGATTTTGAAGACTTAACAAATAAGTTTGTTACCTTAGGGAAAGAGTAGAAAATATAACAAGACTCTCAAACTCCCAAACTCAGAATCTGGCAATTCTTTCAAAATGTTTTTGTTTATATTTCTAAAGACTGTTGGTTTTTTTCCAAAATGCAGCTCTGCTACTAAAATTTTGTAAAAAATAAGAGCTTTTCCCATTCTTTACTCCTTACAAGTGGCAGCAACATTCTGAATTATAGTAGAAATAAGTTTTCTGATCCAGCTCAAAATTTCTACCCTTCCTCCCATCCCCAGTGAATTTGAAGCTTGAAGATCTTCCATAAGCTTAATTTATGGACTAATAAAATGCATTTCTGAGCCAGAAGTAAAATATACAGAGTGGGAATCCTTTGGCAACTGGTGCCTGCCTAAAATGAATAGAGGGTTCTGGCTCTAAATCAAATGCAAACAGTAACTTTTAGCATCAAAGGACAAGACAATGTCTTCTTCTGGCCAGGAAAGTGGTGAGCTGAACATATTTATAGTGCTTCATGTCTGTCTTCTTGCTGGATTGGCTGCTTCCTTCACACAGTTGTGTCATTTTTCTGCTTCCCCTTAGGCTTGTTCCTCAACAACACAATTTTTTCCATTTTTCCTTGTCACCTCTGTACTTTTTGAAGAACTGGGTCCTGCAGAGCAGCGGAGCACCTGTTGAAGGATCTCCATGGGAAGATTTTGATATCTAACAAGGACAGTAAGTTTTAAGAAATTTGCTTAACATAAAGGAGAAACCATAAATACTGTATAATTTTCAGTCAGTTTGTCTATGTTCCTAAGCTTGTGGTACCTCACTGATTCCCCATTCATACAATTGAGGGGTGGACAGAGGAAATCTGATGGCTGAGCTTCCAGCTTCTGTGATAGCACGACAGCAAGGCTGCACCTGCTGATACCAGCCAAAGGCAAGGCCTAAACCCTATTGTTGCAACAGTAAAAATACGTCTGTAAAAATGGCATTTCCACATGTATGAATGATTTGTAGGTGCAATTTATATGCCTACTTTAGACAATGATAAATCACCACCTTCCTTACCAACACTGAGTAAAAATAAACCAAAGCATCCACAGCTAGCATTAAATAGTCTGAGCATTTGCTCCCAATCCCTCTTTTGGCTGTAAATGAAATGGTGAGCTTTCTTACTGCTTTATTGTGTTACTGAGTCTGTGTGTTTCCTTTCCCTTTCTTTTCTTTCATAAGAAAAGCAATAAATGACTGTTTTCTGTTACAGTGTTTTGCCACAGTGATGTGGCAATTTAAATTAAAACAGTATGGTCTCCTGGCTAGCTTCTGAGACCAACTGTCTGGTCTTTTTTGCTAATATTCAAAATGTTTTCTCTGGCTTGTAGTCTTACCCTGGATAGGTCACTTTCTGTTGCTGCTTTATCTGTACAATGAAGATAGTAATATTTCCTGCATGCATAGGGGAACTATAATGCTTAGATCATTTGTTAGGAAAGTGCTTTGAGATCCTCAACCAAATGTAAAATATTCCTCTTCAAAATGACAGTGTAATTTCTTCTATTATTATTGATGTCTCTGGAGAAATTATAAATCAATAGCTGAAAGGGAAAGGTTATGAGAAAAAGTTCTAGGAAAATAAACATTTAAAAAAAGGGGAAAAAAAGAGAAAGAACAACAGAATCATTAAATGAATAAAGAAGGCTTACTTGAATTGTTAAAGAGAACTATCTGGACTTCTGTGGGTGTTTCACCAAGGGGTCAAGAATAATATGGAAGGAGCAAAGACAAATTGGAATTGTAGAATACTAGTGTAATAAACCCAAATAAATAATTTTTAAATGACCAGATTTGTGATCCTCCAGAGAGCACTGTAGCATGAAATCCCAGTCTCATCTCTTCCTGCCCACACACATTCTTTCTAATAAGATCAAGAAGACATAGGCAGCTCCACGGCCTATTTGAGATTTATTCATCTCCCCGAAGGAACAGGCCCATTTTTCATGCATTTTAACCCTTCCCCTGCCCTCTCCCTTCCCTCCTCAAAAAAACCTCAAGCAATACAATAATGGCAGCATCTGTCATGCAGTGATGCAGCATGAGATGTGAAAACCTTTGCTTTCCAGGTGCCTAGCTCCAGAACACAGGGAATGTTCTGGGATTCCAGATGCTGGAGATCATCATTGTTATTATCATCAAAGTAATGTAAGATCCACCATATGCTCCAAATCCTAGAGATCCAAATTTCAAATTTCACATACATGAAGGGATCAACTATATTTAACACTGAAAAGAACAAAGCTGCTGTTCACCCTTAAGTCACGTTTTCACAAATGCAAATAATCTTATATAAAAGAATAAATAGAACTAGGTAATATAAAATACAAAATCTTCGGGAAAAATCAGGCTCTCTAATATGGTTAATTTCTGTGAAGTGCAATTGGCTTATACAATGTATTTTAATAAACTTCTTTGACACAAAATATTTTTAAAAATTTCATCTGACTAGAAAGTATTCATCACTGTTTTGGTTGCCTGCAGACATGGCTGATAATTTGCATTGTCATTTGGTGGATCAAAGTCTGAGTGAATACAGGTACAACCAACTTAAGCCAAATTCCTCATTGTCAAAAAAAACACCCACCCAAAAGAACCCTGATTCTAATTTAAATGAAATGCAAGAAATTGAGAGCTGTTTCAAACTGAAGTACAAAACTTTCTAAATTAATGTCTTTCTGTGTAACAGCGTGCAAAATTACTATTTATTTATGTCTGATCTTTTTCAGTGTTTTCTCTTCCTTGAAAAATACTGTTATGAAAAACTAAAGAAATCTCCACTGCTAAAGTCCAGAACTGACTGGTGCTGTCTATTAAAAGTGAGAATGACAGATTTCTTCTAATTGTAACTAAAGCGAGACCTTGCCCAAATTACTCACATGGCTTTGGAAATTCTTATTCCTATTGTTTCTTTCTCCTCACCCTTCTGATATATTGTTTTCCATGTTTATATACAGTATCTGGTTTGGGTTGGAACTGCCCTCACAGTAGAAATTCTGCTCTTGTTGCAACATGACATGGCTTTAAAGTGGTCTTATCTCCTTGTGTCTTATTTGATTTCAAATCAGTTTTGGCAAAAGACAAAATTGTTTGACAGAACCTTACCGCTCCCACTAATAGTTTGGATATCCCAGAGACAGCTTTGGCAATATATAATCTGGTAAATTGTATTATTGTCATTTTCTATGAGATTTATGAATCTCTTAATCTAAATTTTTTAGTTTATGGAAACGACATCTAAACAACTAGGAGCAAAAAATAACCAGGGTAATTATATCAAGATGCATCCAAGGGCAAAATGTGTGGAAAAAACTTCAAGTTCAAATTCAAGTTTTGTAAAGCAAGTATAACACGGGAGAGATGAATTCAATGTCAAGAGTTAAAGATGATTTATTCACCAGGCCAAGAGGGAGACAGAAAAATGTAGCAGCTGTATGTTGTACTTTCAATGATTGCGAGAGAGCTGCAGAAGAGAGCTAACTTGAGAAAAGGGTTTGTAGAAATCTCATTGAGAGTAAAAATACAAGTTTACAAACCAAAGTTTCATGTAATTAGAGAGTAAAGAAAGACACTGACGTGGCCTACTCATCAGAATGGAGAGCAGATTGCTTGCCAGTGTGGATTGCTGTATCCCACATTGTTATTTCAGATAGGAGTGAAATACATTGCTCAGGCATGTTTTGCTGAGTTCTCTCTGCGTCAATATATACTGCAGCCACAATATGTTGAGGTCTCACCACTGTTGTTTCCCTCACATACATTCCAGATCTACTTTCTATTCTCCACTACATATGTATTTTTTTCTCATTTCATGCTTCTATTGCATTGCAAAAGGTCCAAATAACAGTCTTCACTTGAAATACTGAATTTACCTGTTTTCCGTGCCACCAGTCCATTCCAAGATATCCTGCCACCACTAGTGAGGATGATCTTTCTACCTCTGTGCCTGTAAGCTAGATTTTAAAGCACATATTAATTAAAAATGTGTAATTACAATTATGGCTAAAATTAATGTCAATAAAAAAGTACTGTTATACAGTCAAAAGAGACATCTAATGTAGAAACCAGAAATAACTTAAAATTACATGCACACAGAACTGGAACTAGTCTTCTGCTTGCTGAGCTTCAGAGTTTTATTCTTTTAACCTTTGGTCTACAAGGTATCCTTCTCAGAAGAAAGTTATAGGTACTTAATATGATCAGTAAAACAGACATTTAAGAGAATCTCCTTTTCTCTCTCTTGCTATCATGTAAAACACACACATCCTTCATTGCAACAGGTTAATCTTTGAAAGTTCAGAGGTTCAGTGTAGATGCTTACCAAAATAAACTCAAGCTTCTGGTTCAAAGTTTCTAGCAATCCTGTGGGTAAAAGTTGCCTTGAATGATTTACAGTATTTAACATTCTCATTCTGTTCAGTAATACAATTAAGATAGCAGCATTTACTCTGAGCTAAAAGCAAAGCCAGAAAAACTGGATAAATCTCTCTGTGAAAGCTATAAAAGTCATAGAGTTCAGTCGTGTGAGGTACTGGCTCTGAGGGCTTCCTGTGAGATGTAGCATTCCCTCAGTGTAGTCAGTGGGAACTAGAGAATTTGAAATCATTTCATCTGGTTTTCAACTGCAAACATTGCAAATTAAAGAAGGTGAAAGTTGGTTATGTCCAGGCAGTCTTCTTTGTGCCAAGTTACTGAAAGCCATTGTTTTCAATGGAAACTGAAATGGTATAAATTTTTTGTGATAAAACAACTCATTCTGGGAAAAAAAAATGGTCTTTTCTCACGTGAGCTCCATTTCTCAGCCTTCTTGAAAGTAGTACTTTTCGTATATGAATATTGAATATAAGTACTTTTCACAGCAGTTGAATGTACAGCACCTGTGGATGTTTAACTCAATAATTTATGGCAACAAATACTAATGAGAACTCTTTTCTTCAGCTGCATTTCTACAGAGCACAGTGAGATGGTCACTGCAATTTAAAAAATGTGTTCGGGCTTCTTCAGTATAGTTTTGTATAATAACAATGGATCCTGACTCCATTCTTGGAACCAAAGTAAAAGGGAGACAAAGCAATATTCAAGTACCTTTTAAGGAAGATAGTCTGTGTTATGACTTATTATTGAGCACCTAGATACTATTTCCTGGTGATACAAAGATAAAGAAGATTTTTACAATAAAACTGAATAAATAGCACAATTATTCAAAAATATGACAAAGACCCTGATAAGATATGTAAAATAAGATGTGCAGGTGTGCATAACCTTTTTCCCTTTGTCCTCTTTTTTTCTTCCTAAAGACGCTATTCATCACTGAAGATTACTCCACATCACTTGGATTTCAAGTTCAAGTTTGCACTTCAATAATACTAGAAGAAAAACACAGGTCTTTGTGTGTGGTGGTGAATTGAGGATTTGAGCAAAGTATGGAAATGGTCATAGAAAAATCAGTTCTTTTACTAAGAGGTTATTTTCTGGATAATATTTTTAGTGCCCAGCAGGAGTTTAATGCCCAGTGTTTTGGGTTTTTTTATTTTGTATTCAGTTCAATACATTTTAAAGCAATCTACAACTTTCAAAACCTAAATTATGTAAAATGTTTAGCTAAAAAGACCTGGGAACTCAGACATGCCAGACTGATTAACTCACTACATGCTTTGTGATTCAGGTTTTCACCATACTTGACACAGTATTCTTGATGTAGTCTTGTTATTGAGAGAACACTGGTCCTAATTGTAAATGTGTGCATTTTTTAAATTTATATTTATGATCTGTGATTACTGATACACAAATGTGGTCTTTTATTGGGTAGTAGAAACTTGAGTTCAGGCAATTTTTATTGTCCTACATTTAAAATTCCATGAAGTAAAGAAGACAATAGCTCAGAAGATTCATTGCAAGCAGATTGGTTTTCCTTTTATTTTGGCACCATCGTTTTAAACATCTTTTTCATTATTCTAATCTAGCCTTTATTTATCATCTCTATCATTTCCCATCAGAGTAGCAGGTTGTTTGACCTCTTGTTATTTTTATTCTTTCTATGTAAATTGAACTAAGTATCTTTCAGGCACAGTATCATATGTTTTTTTCACTGAACAAATCCACTGAGGCTGACGTAATATCCTCAAAGATTCCTCAATTAGTCTTAAAATATTTAGTTTATAACTAAGCTATTCAGTAAGCTTAATAACTGCTGAGTCTTAACCATAGATAAGAAAATAACATTGCCTGCAAGATACCATGCACTGATCCTATTTATTATTCTTGATAGAGATTTCTGATGTAATTTATGAATTACAAGCTTTTATGTGAGTTTTATGCTAATTGGATGTAAAGATGGTGTTTGCTTACTAATCCATAAGAGATTCCTTAAAAAACATGAACAGCTTTTCAGATTTATTAAATTACACCTGAGTATGACTTGAAGATTAATTTAGAAATAGTTACACATTTAAGAAATCTTTGAAGTTTTTCCTAGAAATTATGTTCTACTCAGACATTTTAAGTTACCTCTTAAAATTGGATAAGGTAAAATTTAACTTCCAAACCTGTTTAGAGAGTAAGTGGAGTTGTAAATATTTAGAATATGAATCAAATATAAGGAAGAGAATAATGTAATTTTTTGTTATTATCTATTACTGAGGTTCTTTTCTTTGGTATAGTTGCATCCTCTCCTGCCAAAGTGATTCCAGGTAGTTTCAAGTGCAACATTAGGTAATGTGCATGCTAACAGTTTGGCAGATATGTTTAAATAATTGAACATCATATTTAAAATTTAATTTCAACAAATGTTTGTCCAGAAATATTTGAAAACACTTTGCGTGAGCATTTAAACCAGTCCTGCAGTCTGAGCTTGCATGTGTCACAGCAAATCTATCACAGAAGGTGCAAAGGTTCAAGGAAGAATGGATTTTCCTTTCAGTTTTTTTGAGGTCTCTTCAAGAAAGCTCCTTTTTAGAACTTTATCTTTTCTAGCACTTGTCTTGCTCAGCTCAAATGCTTTTATGATCTATGTAATGCCCCTGATGTTTATCCCAAATGGAATTGTATGTTCAGTGCCAGCATGGAGACTTAGAAAAATATATGGTTACTTGTTTCCTCCACACCCTCTTCAAACTGAAACTGAACCCTGTGTCTGCTTGTAGTGGAAAGTTTTTGGTATGAGTTTGTTTTTTTCTTGCTCAGTTGACCACAGTGCATTCATCAGGCAATAAAACACCTTTTAAAGGAAACATGTGAGGCTATATCCACTGAACTCCAGCACCATTAAATATTTATCGATACAATAGTGCACGTTACAGTGTGAAATAAACATCAGGCTCTGCAAATGTAATAGTTTCCAGTGGAGGAAATAGAAAGGAACAAAAAAATAAAGAAAAGAAAGGGAAAAAAACCCTCCCAGAGTTTCTGTATTCTCAAGAAATTGCCTTAACAAATAAATAGTTCATGATGTGCCAAAACTGAATTGCCAAATGATTGACCACATCCTATATTGCACAAGGAAAAGGCTGCTGTTGTTTTTACAAGTGTGTTTCATTCAGCGTTTGACTTCATTGTGTAAATACTATGGAGCTCGCTTTTCAAAATTAACCTTTATTATAGATTAGCTGCAGACAGGGTTGGAGGGGGAAGGAAGCACAGAAATTAGGGGACAGGAGAACCCCAGAAAGTCTTAATCCCATATTTCCTGAACTGGAACTGCTGGAGTCTAAAAAAAGTGTTCTAGGAGACTCAGAACAAAGAAATACATTTTGAAAACTGCTTGCTCTTACATCTAAAAAGCAACAAGGAAAAAAAAGTGTATATACTTTCAGGCACTAGGTGAAATATCCAGGGTCATAGATAAATAGTATATTACTAAAATTCTACAGCAGTGGTAAATTTTTAGATTCATTTTTCCAATCAGAACATTCAAAGGATATTTAATAATTTTGAATAGATTTTCAAAGAATCTTAGATGACTTAAGAACCAGTGCAGGTTTTGGTGTAATTCCGGTTTCTAAGGCTCTTCAGTGTATGGAAAAATTACTTCTGAGAAGCAGACTGGCAAAGCTGGACAATATAATCCAGGTTCCATTCTGCGTTTTGGTGACAGTTTCATGATGAACACCCTGCACTGATACTCACAGAATCATAGAATCATTCAGGTTGGAAAAGACCTGTAAGATCACCGAGTCCAAACATTAACATTATTCATGATTTAGACTAGCAATAAACCCTGTCCCTAAGTGTTGCATCTGCATGTCTCTTAAATACTCCCAGGCCATTTTCTCTTATCCTATCACTTGTTATGTGAGAGAAGAGACTGACTACCACATGGCTACAACCTCCTTTCAAGTAGTTGTAGAGAGCAAATAATGTTCCCCTCTGAGCTTCCTTTTCCCAGTCTAAACAACCCCAACTCCTTCGGCTGTTCCTCATAAGACTTGTGCTCCAGATCCTTCACGACCTTCATTGCCCTTCTCTGACTCCAGCAACTCTCTCGTAGTGAGAGGCCCAAAACCGAGCACAGGATTAAAGGTGCAGCCTCACTAGTGCTGAGTACAGGGGGCCAATCACTGCCTTGGTCCTGCTGGCCACACTATTCCTGATACAGACCAGGATGCCCTTGGCCTTCTTGGCCACCTGGACACACTGCTGGCTCATGTTCATCTGTGACTGTCTTCCAGCTGGATGTAATTCCATTCACCACCCCTCTCTGGGCCCAGCTATGCATCCAGTTTTCTACTCAGTTAAGGGTATGCCCATCTAAGCCATGAACAGCCAGTTTCTCCAGGAGAATGCTGTGGGAAATGGTGCCAAAGGCTTTACTGATGTCCAAGTAGACAAGAACAGCCTTTCCCTCATCTACTAAGAAGGTTCACTTCTCTTAGAAGGAGATCAGATTAGTCAAGCAGGATGTGCCTTTCATAAACCCATGCTGTCTGGGACTGATTCCCTTGTTGTCCTGCACATGCCATAGGTTGCCATTCAAGATGATCTGCTCCATAACCTTTCCTGGCACCAGATCCCATTGACAGGCAGGTAGTTCCCCAGATCCTCCTTCCAGACTTTCTTGTAGATGGGCATCACAGCCTCCAGTCAACTGGGACCTCCCTGGTTAGTCAAGGCTACTGATAAATGGTGGAGAGTGGCTTGGTGAGCACCTCTTCCCACTTCCCCAGTAGTCTTGGGTGGTTTCATTAGGCCCTATGGACTCATGTAAGCCTCAGTGGTGTAGCAGGTCATAGACCATTTCACTTTGGATTATGGGAGTTTCATTCTGCTACCTATCTCTTTGTCTTTCAGCTTAGGGGGTAGGGTAGAGAGAGAAGTATTCTTGTTATTAAAGAACAAGCGTTATATATAATGCCTCAGCCTTTTCCTCATCCTTTGTCATTATGTTTCTACCTCACATCCAATAAAGGGTGGAGATTCCCCTTAACCCTCCTTTTTGGTGCTAATATGTTTAAAGAAACATGTTTACTGTCTTTTAGGTCAGTAGCCAGTTGAAGTTCTAGCTGGGCTTTGACCCTTCTAATTTTCTCCCTGCATAACCTCATGATATCCTTGTAGTTCTCCTGAGTTGTCTGTCCCTTCTTCAAAATGCCATAAACTCTCTTTTTTTCCTGAATTCCAGACAAAGTTCCCTGTTTAGTCAGGCTGGTCTTCTTCCTCACTGGCTCATCTTTTGACTGATGGGTATGGCCTGCTTCTGTACATGTATGGTTTCCTTCTTAAAGCCTTTGTGGACTCCTTTGGCCTTCAAGAATGCCTCCCAGGGGATTCTCTCAACAAGGTCCTTAAATAGGCCCAATGTGGCAGTTCTGCTAATCATCCTCCTTACTTTTCTGAAAAGTTTAATTAAACATTATAAGTTTCTGAGAAACAGGCACAGCCTTTCTGGAATCTATGAATAGTTTTGAGAAAAAAAAAATCCTGAGAGTAGTCATTACATTTGTAGTCATTACAGAAATATTAAAAAAAAAATAAGTTCCTAAAATTTAAGAACTTTTCAAATTCTCTGTGTGGCCCAGGTTCTTCCTGCTTTGAAAAGTGAAGGGTATTGAACAGTAATGAATTCCTGCAAATAGCTTTTTTCCAGCCTTTCACTCTCACAATCTGCTCCATTCAGGAGGTATTTACAAAGTATGAGGAAGATGTGGACTGACATCTTTTCCAACTTCACTAGTAGTAAACATGTTCTATCTTTTGGTCGCAGGTCACAGCCATTCCTTCATTCCCCTTTCCCTAATTCCAGCAGGTCAGGGTGGTAACACAGGCCACTGTATTTCTTTTCTTTCTTAAGAAACCATGAATGTAGAACTTGGCAAATTATGTAGAATAGGTTGATTGCTTTAAAGTCAAAATGGAAAGCAAATGGTTTGGTCAGTTCAGGTAATTCTTTGTTTTAATGTAGTGTTTGTTACTAAAAAAATTGCTTTTCCAATCCTTGCTTTTCCTTGAGTGTCAGATCCTTGATATAAAACAGAACTAATAACACTGCCTAATCTCATAGACTATGCATGAGTATTAATTAATTAACACATAAAAACTGCTTTGAGAACTCAGTTAATAGAAGTGAGGGAACCAATGGTTATTGTTGGTCGCTTATTGTATATGCTTTTCAAAATATACGTACTCATTTACTTGGTCTTTGGGAAATCTTTTAAGCAATATAAAGAAAATTAAATCATATATTATGCGTGTGCATATCTTATTCAGGTGAATATATCTTAAGGTCACCAACAGTATTCAAAATACAAGTAAAGAAGTGAAATTCTATGTTGGAAATAATAACAATTGCTACATTCAGAAATCAACCACACTGTGTTGATTAGCAAAACATGCTTCTAAGGTTATGCTTCACATAGGTTAACTACGTACAATAGTTCAGATCCCTTCTGAATTGTAAAGACTTTTTCTGTATGAGTGTTACTTTTTGGTTCGTTTTTTGGTTGGGTTGGGGTTTTTTAGTCATTATTTGCAGGGTAGAACTTTCATTTGTGTAACATTGTTCTTTGAAAATGCAGAGCTAGTATCTATTTCAGTTGCATATAACAACTTCCTCCCTTGGGTTCAGCTGTGATCCAGTGATAAAAAATTGATGATAAAGGTAGAGAACTGCTGGAAACTGTAAATAATGTTTGGTAAATAGTGAATGGGTGTGAGTTCTGAAGACAATAAAGAAGATGATAGAAAAACTAACATACTGGAAGTGGGTTAAATGGTAGCTGATTCTTTGTGTAAATTACAGAATAAGAAGATGAAGCTGCAGGCTCAGAATAAATTAGTGAAAAGTGGAAATTAGTCTAGTGGTTTATAGGATTGCAAGTTGTGGAAAGAGATCCAAATTTCAAAATGAAATCAAATCCAAATTCAGATTTCGAGATGATCCACTTTAAAGGCAACCTCATATTCAAAGTGGAAAAGTTGCATTTAGAGATATGTTGGATTAAGAATTCTGGAGCACCGGGTCAAACCTGACCTCTGTTTTTCCTAGAAAATACTCTGATTCTGCTTCTTTGCATTACAAGCAAGTATATTAAAAAAAAAAAATATATTAACCTATTACTGCCACTGTGAACTGCCAGGGTACTGTGTTGTTGGAGAAAAAAATAAGTATCACTCAAAATGGAAAAATATCTATTGATTGTCCTTTTTCCTTTTTCTCTTTTGAAATTAAGGCATTTAAAAATATTTTCGAAGATGGATATTTTTCCTTTTCACTTCCAATTTTCATTTGTTTTCCACTAAACTGAATCAGCAGGTATCATGACTAAGACATGACTAAGACACATCCCCTCTTTTAACTGTTTCATTATTGAATAAATCAAAACAGACCTAACTCATAATGTCAGAATGGTTAATTAAAAAATGTAGATTCTGCCATAGCCTATATATGACATTGACCAAATGCTGAGGAATACATTCAGTGGAGGTACCTTGGTGTGCTGTGCCAGCTGCAGATTGAGCTCTGGGTGACAGGAGCTCCAGGCAAGGGGCCATGAACTTTGTACAACACTGTACATCAAAGGGCACAGGGACCTGTGGCACTAGCCAGGGGACCAGACACTCAGAGACACAGCAGGAGCCAAAGACCCCAGACTCTTGTGCACTTAGACTGTGAGGGTGTAAAAGTCCACGTTTTCCTTTGTTCAGGGTCCTTCCTCAGAGGCACCAAATGTGAGCTGTTATTTTGTTAGTTTTGCATGAAAATTAAACTCTTTGAAGGCCCAAGATGTCTGAGACATCTTGATAAGCCTGTTGTCCAGCTTGTAAGGAAACCTCTTCTGACTGTGTGAGTGCAGGGTGTGTAGGGACTTGAGTGGGACAGTTGGCTCACTGGAGCTACCTGCTGTGAAGGGATTTTGGTCCTGGCTCAAGTGGTGCAGTTGTGACTGCCAGATTATCTCCTGGATGGTCAGACTGGAAAGTTTCCTTAACACAAATTTCTCTATGTTTCATTTGCTTTCTATTTAAGTGATAATAGTTCTAGTCATCAATATTTTGTATATATTTTTCAGTTCAATAAAAAAAGAAGATACAAAAGTCTAATTATTTACATTATTTAGATTTTTTAATATATATATCTATCTCTAAGTGTAGTGCTAATGGCCTTTAGCTTCAGCAGCTTAAGTCTTCTTTCTCCTTAATTTTCCCCCTTGCTCAGCATTTTGTACCACTTTAACCTGAACCTTCTCAGCCCCAGAAAGAGGATATAGGTTTATAAGGGGGAACAATTCTCTTAATGAGGGTGGTCATTGAGAAAGGTTTCTAAGAGGAGTCATAGAATATCCATGTAAAAAATCAACTCGATAGAGACCCAACCATCCTAAGATACCTTTGAAGTTGGTTCTGCTTTGAGAAGAGGTTTGATACAGATGATCTGCAGGGGTCACTTCCGATCTAAATTATTTCATGGTTTTGCTGTACTTGAATTCTTTTGCCAATATGCTCAGTTGTTCTACTGGTCCATACCTATAAGACTATTAATTTAAAAATAGTTGTCCTGGGAAGCCAATTAATAATTATAGGAGTGACTTGCTCATTTTAACACAATTTATGCTTCTCTAAACAGTGCTCACCTTCCTCTTCATTCAGTGTTTTTCAGGTAGTGAAGGAAATGCTTATGCCCAAACTGACAGAGGAAGAAAGTGTCTGGGATATTGATGTTCTTTTTTACAAGGAGCAAGTATGTTCAGTCTAATAAAATTGTAAATTTCAGGAAAAGAAGACAAAATATCAAGAAGGAACAAAAATATTACTGTTAGAATGCAGGAAAATGTGGCTTCTCAATAAAGGGTTAAAATTCTAAATTCTAAAGACACTAGATTTTTAAAAGCTTTACAGAACATTTTGAACTGAGTTTTGAACAATTAAGTGGGTCAAATTGTTATTCAAATCTAGGACAACTCCTACTAAAGAAAAAGGATTAAAATAAAAAAAAATATATTGTAGATTTAAAGGATATTTAACATACTCAGGGAGATAAAATGTTATAAAGAAACCACTAAACCAAGAGGAATAAAGCAGGAAAAAAAATAAAGAAAAACTCAAGGCAGAAGAAGGCCAGATTTTCTTCCATCTCTCATAGACATGTTTATATTCTAACAGTTGCGTGCAGGGAGTGCTGGGAATGGAGAATTGTATTTTGAATGAAAGAAACTCCTAAGTCCCTCATAAAACTCAAAAGCTTTTCAGGCATGAAAATTTTTGCTTTACCCTTTCTCTTTATTACACTAGGAGATCAAAAGACTGTATCACTGGAAGAGTATCTCAGGTATCTTCCAGTCTAAATAATAGTAGGAATAACCACAACACAGTTTATATCCCAATGAATTTTGGATTTTTTGTTACAGGTGTTGCTAGTCTAGAAGAAAAGGAACTTTATATGTTGAGATACTCTCATTATGAAATGCTATATGTTACATGTAACACATTTTCTATTCCCTTTTCTTTACAAAGAACTTATATATATTTCATATATATTCTATTAATGATACTTTGGAAAACCTGCATGAGAACAGCCTGTAGGAAGAACATTTATGTTGTAATTTTTATTCACTTGACTCTGTCACAGACTAATGTAGAAGGAAAGTTAAACTTTTTGTTTCTGATGTACTCCAGTTACATCTGTTTCTTTATAACACAGTTATCCAAAATGTCTTAATAATGCCCTGAAGGCAGCATTGAACGTGCAGATTTCATCTGCCTTTGTAAGCATCAGATGTGGTAAAATCTCTACAATCTCTCTTTTCCATCTCTGTGTGTAGATAACAGTCCAACTACTGTGTGGCCCGTGGTGAATAGTAGCCATTATAATATTCAGAAGTAATATTCAGTCAGAAACAAGAAGACTGCCTGAGACTGCCACGTTTTAATTTTTTTTTTCTTGTAGATAAACAGTTTCTTCCTAAGTGATGGAGGTCCATTTATGTTACATGTGTATCATCATGGTTCAATCTGAGTTGACTCTAAATGAAATCTTTTGAATAGGGTGAAATCTAAACTTTTCTCTAAATTCACAAATTATGTAACCTTGTTCATGTTCACAGGATGGAAGAAGTTCAGGCCAGTATTTCCATTTTAGTCTCAAATGGACGTTTTTAATAATTTTTTACAGTTGTGGGTATAGTCCTGAAACCTTCTAAAGCAATTCTAGATAGCAGAAACATTGAGGCCTGGTATTTTAGGAAGTGTAATTATACTATTTAAGGAAGTACATAAAACAAGTAATAAAACTGTAAGCTTTGCAAGCTTATTCACTGCTCTTGAGAGAATAGATTGTCTTAGAATTTTTTGTTCCACCTTTTCAGTTATTCTATTTTTTTTTTTTTCCTGGAATGTGTAACAGTTAAATATCTTGTGAAAGACACAGTTTTGTCTCTTCAAGAAATTAAACAAGGTGAACAGTCAGCAACATCCAAGTCCTATCTTCAACTATACATCAAATACGGAAAAAGGAGAACCAGTACAAATTTTCTACTTTGCTGTAACTAAGTTTATTAAGAGTGTGATGTTGTCCAATACCAAAAACAAAAGAGATCTTGCAAACTGTGGCAGATGAAGATTTTCATACAACTGACCTGAAAGATTCTGGTAGGTGCTATAAAGGGAGAGAGATCAATCATCAAGACTGTCCACCCATTCCCTAAAACCTTTCTAGTTTTCACAAGATCCAGTGATTATTAAGTATTGCATATTTGATTCAAGTGTGAGGGGGAACTTTTCTTTTAAGTATGATGCTAAGCATGATTTTAAGCTGCTATATCAATATTTCTTGGGCTACATTGTTTTCTTTACTATTTTGAAATGAAAAATAAACTTTCAACTATATCATGTTTTCTTTTGATTTTCTTTAACCTTTTTGTCTGGGCCACTTCTGAACTCTCTGAGCACTGAACTGTCTGGCAATTCTATTGTTAATTTTCTTTGATTGTAAAACATTATTATTTAGTGCTACACTTCATTTACTTTCAACTGATAGTTAATGCACTAATAATTTTCCTATTATCTTGTGGTAGTCTTCAATAATATAGACCTCTGAGGAAATTTCCCATATTCAAGAAAGCTTTCTGAAAATCGGAGTGTATTACATTCAGTAAGAGTAGAGATTAGTTACATATTGATAGTGGATTGATTCTTGGTGTTAGCATTCTGTACTACCGTTTGCTCTGTTTATCGTGGTTTAGCTGGAAATAGTATCTTTCAGACAGGTATTAATTCAGAACTGTTATTAATTCTTTGGGTATTGCATTGCACCTAATAGTCAGTGACCATGGACTACATGTCAAACCCTATAAGAAGAAAGCTTTGGTCAAACTAATATTGAAAGATACATAGGCAGCATCTTAATTGTGATCTACCTGTTTGATTGGTTGAAGATATTTTAATTTTACACCTTAGACATATAGGGCTTTTTATGTTCTTGTTGTCTTCTGTAGTGCCTACATGACCCATTGTGATCATAACTGATTGACAAACAAGCTTCACTGAAAATGTCTGGTCAAAAACTTTGTGAAAAAGTGAATACATAAAGAAGCGCTATATTTTTATGACATTAAAACAAAGGGAGAGGCTGTTTTCAGTGATATTTTAACAAGCAGTGTGAAAACAAAAAATATTTGTCATTTTTCAGAGATATTTTCACAGGAATATAAATTCTGAAAGCATTTTTAATTCAAAATTGTTTTCATGGGTTAGTTTTAAATGGATTTTTGTTTCAAACTATAGGAAGTTTTTTAATCAAAGCATATTCATGTATTTATGTGTCACTTTCCTGATCCAGCTCCTCAGTAATTCTAAAATGCTACTGTATACTAAAATATAGGAGAGAAAGGTTTTGTATTGTAATAGTGGGTTTAGATATGCATATATATTTTATCCACTATTGTCTGGTTTTAATATCAAGAAGACTTTTGCAAAATGTTAAAAAAACAGTCTTGATTCTTAGGGATGAATCTTCAGAATTTAAAATAGATGACTTAGCATCTCATGTAATTGTAATTATCCACTCACAAGCAGCAGATTAAATAAGGTTTTCAAAAAAACCCACGTAATTGTGGTATATTAAAAAATGAAGGAGGGAAGAAAGGGGAAATGTAGTAACTAACAACTATAGTCCACTACAGATGAACTTTCACTCCACAAGATAAATGTGCGTCTAAGCCCATGTTTTTCTAGAGGGTTGTTGATGGGACACTTAGCTGCACCCATTCACAATACACTTGAAGTGAATTAGCCTGAAAGTGAATTTGGCCTGAAAGAATCTTGAATTGCCCAGACTCCAGCCCTGATCTTAGAATAGGCTGCTGGATAGGAAAGTCTCTCCTAAATAAAAGATAATCTGAAAAACCCAAGCACTATCTGGGTTTTGCAGATATATATTGCATCCTCCCACCTTGTGGTGACTTCAGATCTTCTGAGATGATGCAGAGTCTTTTCCATAAAAAGGAAAGACCACTCTTTAAATACACAAAATGCTTCCCCATGCAAATTTGATCTAAGATTGGTATCACAAGATTTAAGATGCAGCATTAGCAGCAAAGCTTGGGACATAACTTTGCTTGAAGGATTTTCCCAACATAGTAATCTCTTGGTTATGCTACCAGTGTTTTTCATTGAAGTAACCCAAATTAAAGCAGACACTGAATATAAATAAAACCTAATTGATGTGTGCCTCACTTTCTTCTATTCAGGTTCCCTTGTCCTCACCCAATGACAATGATGTGCTTGTACTGTTTCAGACCTCTGTTTCCCTGCAGTCCCTGCAGCTCTTCTGCTCTGATTTCAACCAACATAAGAAACGATTGAGTTCAAAAGAATAACCAATCTCTATTACTCATAAAAGTAATAATTTGTCTAGGCAATATGACTGTACAGAACAGTAGCCTTGAAGAGGCATTTCTAAATACCAAAATGAAGTAAAAAAAAACCCAACAAAACATTCCTTCATATAATTTCTTCTTCTACAGTGTCTCAATTTTCAGGACAGAATATGATGTTTACACAACCAAAGTTCCATGGAGCATTTCTTTTTGCAAAGATTAGAGTCAGTGTGACCTATTTTGGTAGCTGCCAAAGGAACTCTTTTACTGCAACACCTCACTATGAGAAGAAAGTATAAACTATGAAAATATCTAGAGACTGTAGTCTGAAAAAAGGGGGGGACGTGTAGGGGCAATAAGGGAAAGCTTCAGTAATATAAAGCCATGAACACTCATGTTTTCATTTGAAAGTACATGAACAAGAGTGCTTATTTTAGCCACTTAAAACAACAATAACTAAGTCAGGAAAGATCATTATACTGGAATTAAGGAAACTATGCATTTATAAAAACAGTCTCCAATAACAAAGTGCCTTCTGGAGAAATGCTACCTTCTCTGCTGAGTGCTAAGCAATCATTTTGTGCTGAGCTAATTATTAGTAGCTTGAAATGGACAGAGTTAATAAAGTGCGGCTCTATAAAGTTTTCATTGTTGCTGGTAGTTTTACTCTGTCCTTTAATATTTGGAGGTAATCTTTTTTCCCTCCTGCTGTTTCTTTCCAGTACATTTTTAGAAATTGGTACATTTTGACTACTGTTGATTTTGTATAGAAAAAAACCCCAAGTAAACAATGAAAGTAACTCTCAATATAGAACTAGAGTAAATCCCATAAATAAATGACAATCTTACAAAACTAAATCTAGTTTACTTTGGAAAAAATCAAACAAATAAAAAAAAAATCAACAACACTAAAAGACCTTTACAAAGTAAGGAAATCATTGTCAAATAGTGGATAAAGTTTTGCAGTACCAGAGTTGCAAAAATTGCCAACATTGATAAAGGATGTTTTATGCAACATCAACATGGAAACATTGGCCCTGCTAACATCTGTGCACAGCTAAAAGGTTTACAAAAAATATATAAAGTTTTGAAGTTCTTTTCTAGCTGTTAGCAAGCAATCTGCATGCTAATATTTTAATAGGAAAATTGCTCTTTCATTTAACCATGCACTGATACTAGATTTTCCATCACAAGTACCTTAGGTTAAGCATTTTTGTCATCAGTCAGTAACATAAAATATAAACTATATTTATATCCACTTGAAAATAAGAAACATGTAAGTTTAGGTTTTTTATGAATAAAGACCTCATCAAATATATTCTTCGAGTTAAAGGCATTTGACAGAATCATACCTGAATTCTGAAGTTAGGGTTTTAGATGTGTCTTCAGATTTTCAAAGGGAATCAGTGAAGACCAATCCAGATGCCTTTGTTTGATATTTTTATTTTTATGTGATGTATGTTCACCAGGTAGATCTTTATCTTGGTGTGTTTTCTGATATAATTGCCTTGCAGATATTTGCTTCTATTGAAAACGTGCTTGTTCTACTTGGGTGCCTAAACAGGAATTAAGGCTGTTATCCAGAGGCACATATGTGTGAAAAAAAAGAGCCTATGTAATTTTCACATTGTAAATGTACTTGTTTTCTGTGGGATTGTAATAAATTCTGTAGTTCACTTTTGGAAAGTGCTTTTCCAACTTTCCTAGTGATTTTAAATCTCTCACTTGAAAAGATTTTTTGAACTGCTAATAATAAACCAAGAAAAAAAGGCCTCTCCATTTTTTAGATTCTACTCGCAAAGCCTAGTAAAAGGAAGCCTGCAAGTTGTTTTCTTGGAGATAAGTTAGCAACAGATAGAAGTGCACACACAGTGTAGGTATACATCTAAATTAATGGGGTGTTTTATATATTGTACCTTATATGCATTTTAGATATTATATGTTATACATTATTAAGTATTATATTATCTATTATATTACACTGGGCACAAATATGAAATGGGAAAAAAGTAGCTGGAGAGCAGCCCTGCAGAAAGGGATCTGGGGGTGTTGGTCAACAGCAGGTCAATGTGTGTCACCCACGAGCCCATGCATGCAGCCAGGAGGGTGTGCCACATCCTGGGGTTGCATCAAACACAGCACAGCCAGCTGGTCAGAAGAAATGATTATCCCACTGTTTTCAGCGTCAGTGAAGATTCACCCTGAGTACTGTGTGCAGTTCTGGGCCCCACAATTTAGAATGATGTGAAGTTGCTTGAATGTGTCCAGAGGAGGACAAAAACTTGGTGATGGGGCTTGAAAGAATATCTTAAAAGGAGCAGCTGAGGACTTTGTGTTTGTCTAGTTTGGAAAAAAGGAGGCTGTGGGAGACCTCATTGCTCTTTACAGCTTCATGACTTGGGAAGTGAAGAGGAAGGTGCTGACCTCTTCTGCGTGGGATTCAGTGATAGAATGTGTATGAATGGTTCAAAGCTGTACAGGGGACATTAAAACTGGACATTCAGAAGCATTTCCTTACCAAGAGGGTGGTCAAACCCTGCAACAGACTTTCTGTAGTGGTGATCAATGCTTCAAGCCTGTCACTGTTTAAGAGGTATTTGGCCAAGATCCTTAATAGTGTGCCTTAACTTTTGGTTAGCACCGAATTGCTCAGGCAGTTGAACTAGATGATTGTTATAGGCCCCTGTTAACTGGAATATGCTATTCTAGTCTAGTCTATTCTTTGTAGAATTGTATGAATTTCACTTTGGTCCCAACAATAGCTCAAAGTCTAACACCCTCCTTCAGAGAAAAAGTGAATCATCTCCGTCCTCTTACAGTATAGTTCCCTCTTTGAAAGTGTCTCTTTAAGTGTGCTTTGAGTGGAGGAGTCTAGTAACTTGCTGCTCGAAATATATACACACATTATATTCCACATTATGACATTTAAATGTCATAATACTGAGCATTTTTGTGCCTAAATTTGAACAGAAATAATCAGGACCTTCATATCTATCTTCATATACAAGAATTTCTTTCGATAAGATGATAGACCAGATACATGAAGCTGTACTTGTGCTGAAAAACAACAAGGAAGATGGTTTTACAGGACAAAAGTGGATTTCTTTGTTTTGCAAAGGCAGGTGCAAGTTCAGAAAGTAATATTGTGGTTTACAGTAGAAGCAATTTAATAATTTTAGTGGTCACTATTTAGAATTAAATAGAAGTTCTCTGTGTCTTCTGCATATCAACTTCCCCTTTTCCTGTGTGTAGGCAGGGAGAATAGGTGTACAGTGCTTAAACCTAAACTCACCAGTATCAAAAGTGAATTTTTCTATCCACTTTGTTCAGCTTAGGATCAGTTTCTCTTTCCTTCAGCCAGAAAATGTGGTCATATCTTTAACCACAGAAGTGGGTACAAACTTTGAGCAGAGACAAAGAGCTTTGTGTGGCTGCTAGATTTGATTTGTATCACATAGTAATACAGAGATGGTGTTTAAAAATGTCATCACTCTTAATGGAGCCTGGTAGAAACAAGCTTGAGTAAACTAGTGTGCTCTGCTGCTTGGAGGCAGCACTTTCTCAATGTTTGTTGATGTGTTTGTGCAGTGCCAGAACTCGCCAACACAGGATTCCTTTTTAAGAATGATGAGAGTTTTAAAGATCTGTCTGGCAGAGGTTCACAAATTTGTTGCCAGTATGAGGAGGAAAATAAAAAGGAGTAGGGAAGTGACCGCCGGAGGGAAAGTTTTGAATTCTAATGTTTTGTTTCTAAGATGTGGTAAAAGCTTGCTCCTAAAGACAGAAGCACAAAAGGAGACGTGAACTTCCTCAACAAACATTTTACTTTTATTACTTCCTTCTTATCAATTCATTCCTAGCTTCTCTGGAAAAGGTGGCAGAAATCCACAAGTTTACAACAAATTCTGTCTATTTACAAGGGACAGAGAATTCTTGAAAGCTCCTCAGAGCTCACTACCAGTTAGCACATGGAAATCCTATGAGTTGTCTGAGGCTTTGAACTGTGAACATTTTTCCTTTTTTCTGTGCCATAAGAGAAGACTGAATATTATAACAGACTCCCAAATGGACAGCTGGGAGAGCCTTGATGAAAAAGTAACACCCGATGGTGCATTTATATTCCAAATATATTTACTTTAATTGACTGGATATAACTTTTTATGTGTCCACATTACAAAAATATGCTGGCAAACACATTCTACCAGGAAGAATATTCTTGAATAATGCATTCCACCACAAAGGCTTGAAAGTTTCTCAACTAATCAACAAAAATACAGATTCTTCCTTTATAGTTTACTTTGCTCTTTGAGTACATAAATCAAAGTCCATTCTCTAAGACCATAAGCAAGCAGTTCAGGGAGCAGAAAAATTCTATATAAGTGTATAATTAATTATTAGATAATTGATAATAAACAAATTGATTATGATCCATAGTGACTAACTATTCTGCTTTCTTTTCCACCTGCATGGGTTGTAATATGTAAACCATTTCAGCTTCCTCTCCTCCAGCCTCACCTTTGGTCGTCTATTCCAGAAAATTTTGATTTCTCTGTTCGCTATCTAAATGTTGTGTCACAAAACAATAGCACTTTCTCTCTTCTCCATACACATTTATCAATGCTGATCAGTACCTGTCTCCTCCTGGTGCCCTTGTATAGCAGAGATATCTATGTCTCTTAATATCCACAATCTAATCACAGCTGCCCCTCTAACTTTTACATTAAAATAATGGCTAAGCTATAGATTTTCTCCAAATATCACTGTTACTTCTTCACGAAATTACCTGGCTTCTTTCCCTAAGACAAAAATTTACATTTTTTTTTGTTAATTTGTTGTCTAATTTTGCTCCCTCATCTTCAGCATTGCCTAGCACAAACATAGTAAAAATCAATAATATTTATACAGAATGGCTTACAAACAATTCTCAGACAAAGACTTATCTGTTTAAATAAATTATTAAACAGTTGCTAATTAATGACTTAGGACTTCTAAGAAAGCTTGCGGGTAATTTCAACCCTGCCTCTAATTCTTCTGATGGCTGCCTAGAATGTTCTGAGATATTGTCCAGCTTTTCAATCAGCCAAATTTGAATAACAGTTTTGCAAAGAAAATTGCTCTTCTAAAACAGAATAACAAAATAGAATGTTTATTTTAAATCAGTTGTTGTTATTATTAGTATCATAATCATTATTTCTATTATTATTTCTATTATTATGATGATGACTGAGACAAAGACCAGAGCTTCATTGTGATAAATAAACAGCCCCAACTTGCAGCTCATGAGTATATTGTATATGAGGGCTTTGACATCATTCATTACCATAGGTAATTGAAAAGTTAAAGTTGGGGCTGTCATTATTACAACTGAGATCAATGCAGGCAGTAAATGTTTCTGCAGTTCTTTAATTGTTCAACGTTGCAGACAACAGACTACCAAGGGCTTGTCCCCTGGGTTAAACAACACATAAGAACTGAAGAAAAATACAGTCTTAGTCTTGAGAGTCTGTGCTCTAAGACGAGATGAAGCAGAAACAATATACTTGCAAATATAAAAAGAAAAGTACTTTCGTTAGAAACATTTATGATTTAGTTTACACTATCTTTTTTTTGTAAATAATTGCGTGTTCCTGTTGCCCTCATCGCCAATGTGCATCAGCTATTGCATCCTCAATTGTTAACCACTCTAGCTATAAGCTGCTTGCTTACATTACGATCCTGACTTTCCTACTTGCTGGAAAATGATTAAAAAAAAAAAAGAAAAAAAAGAAAAAAAGTCAGTCTTTCTGTTTTACAGCATGAAAGACAGATATTTCAGGACACTTATGGAGTGATTCTCCTCATGGTTAAGAATTACAAAAGTTTGCTCAGGTAGAAAAAAAGAAGTTTTGCTTGCATACACAATATACAGTACTTTCCCAGGCTTTGTTCTATCCTATCATATTGTTTATATATTTTTTTCATAATCAGTATGTACGTATAAAGATATAGTAGTTTACACACTCAGCTACACTACATGACCATGAAAAACCAACAAAATTAGACTCTCTGTCAAGCTCATAAAGGTATACTGTTGATGGGAAGCATCAAGGACTAATGTTTGAATTCATAGGCTTTACACTGGGCTCATTTATATTCATCACAATATTCAGTTTTAGAGTTTCAGACATTTTTTTTTTATGCAGGTTCAAGAAGGGAAAATATTTCTCATTTCCCTACTCTCATAGTTATTTAATGACTTAAGGGAAATTAAACCTTTATGCATGTTCAAATAATTTTTAAAAGTGAGAACTTTGGTTTGAATTAATTCAGTGTCAAAAGGAAAGAGGGAGGAGAAAACAGAAAAACAGAAACCTCTAACAGTTCTCTTGACCCTGCAATTTTCAATCACTTTCAAATCTAAAAGTAGTAATTCCCAGTAATAAGACACAGAATTTGAAGTAAAAGGAGCATACAACTTTAAATGTACTCATCAGATGATATATATTTGATTCCAGATTGCAGCTGTGTTCAGTCTTAGTCCAAATTTTCTAGTTGATGTCAATTTATTGATCTTGGATCAACTGGTCCACACTTTCTCTTTGGTGTAAAATACTTCTTTTAATCTGGTGTAGCTGACACTCTCGATTATTTTAACCTAATATCTACTTTCATTCTTTCATGTTGCAACTACTGTTGCCCTTGTTTTTATTTCTTAGGTAATTCTAGGCAATTATCATATCCTCATCACACCTTCCTCATTAGAGTGCCAAGCTGCACACATTCAGCCTATTTAAATTATTCCTTCCAAACCCTAAATATTTGTTGTTTTCTCTAAGGTTCTTCCAGTTTGCTGACAGAATTTGAATGAGATGCCTCAAGATGAAAGAACTTATCTCAGGGACATCTCAGCAGTACATATCTTGCTTGGCAGTTCATATTGTAAACCAAGTATTCCGATATATTTTATATTCATATTTCCTGCACACATTTGTGGTAACATATGACAACAAAAGAAAGAGTGAGACAGAGTTTCCAGGTGAGCAAAAAAGTGATTTTTTTGACTAGTACTTATGATGTCTGGGATGATAGTTGATACAAAATTGAGCAGTGTTACTTATAAGACATATGCTGTGATGTGATGTGTGTTCAGATGAATTTTGCAGGGAACTGCACTCATCTACCTTGTTTATCTAATGCAGCTGGCTGACTGCAAAAGTTCTCTCCGTCAAAGTACATTAGCATGATTGTCAATGTAAAATTAATTGACAAGCCTGGCAACTGGCAGAGCTATCCCTTCAGGGCTTGGAGGTTAAACATCCATGTGAAGTGATGTTTTCTGAAAAGCCTTACATAACTGTAGCAATATTTTGGGCAAGCATTTAATATTTTAGCTGATGGAAGTCAGCAATGAAGAAAGATACATAGACATTTGAGAGGATGTGTTGGGTCATAGCTTGCTGACAGCCTCACCATTGTACCAAGAGGTTAGAATGCTCAGGACATACAAGCTTTTAAAGTCTATCTCCACATGTGTTTATGATTGCATTTGGTACAAGTCACTAGTTACCCAGACAACTTGAAATGCTCATTTCTTATGCATGGTTAAGAAAGGTTAGGTCAAATTCTTAATCAGCAGTTTTTATCAGAGAAGAATGATAGAAGAGAGAAACCTAGAGTCTTCATTCTTTTGAAACTTTATTGTTGATCCACTGGAGGTGTAGCCGAATCATCTTAGCCAGGAACCAGTGTTGGTTTCTGCATCTGGACTGATCATCCTAACAATTCTTTCCTTTTTTTCACTACAGATAGGCTTTTTGTAATGTGACCTATTTTATTAGGAAGTAGAATGTATACCATACATATACATATGTAAAACATGAATAAAATGTTTAGATTGATAATGCCTTGGAAGCTCTCATTTCTTCTCTTTAACTCCTATTTCAGTTTAGAACTACATGAGATCATAAAGCAGCTCATCATCCTTGGTTTGTGCTGATGCTGTTTTATAGCAAATGCAACCCATATCTACTTTCATTTAATAAAAGAAAAAGTATACTCTCTTCTGAAAGCTCATTAGTTCAGAATCCAGGAACCACACCTACCCTGAGAGACTGAAGCTTGAGTCACAAGAATGGGAATCACAGAATGGTTTGGGTTGGAAGGGACATTAAAGACCATCTAGTTTCAACTCCGTTGCCATGGGCAGGGATGCCTTTCATTAGACCAGGTTGTTCAATGCCCTGTCCAATCTGGCCTTGAACACTGCCAGGAGTGGGAGATCCAAATGTGTTTATTTCTGAAGACATACAATATACTTAGTGTTACAAGGTATCTGAAGCAACAGCTCCAGTGTACTTCCTCATCCTTGTTCAAGTCAGAGAAAACATGCAGCAAAATAATGCTTGATTTAAAAATAATACACAAATTAATTCTTTTACTTTCAATAATGCTTCAAGTGTCAGAAATACTGTAGAAGTTTTAAGGTGTGCTCACAAGGAGTCAGAATTCTAAAGCATCTATTTGAGTAGTAAAGACTATTTAAGGATTTTTAAGGATAAACAATTTAATTTGAATATATCAGGTTTTTGTTTCTCACTCATACATGCTTGCTTACGTTTCTGTCTTAGTTCAGGGGGAGAACTAAGATATCTATGTTGACCAAGAAAATAATCCCTCTCCCTTTAAATTTAGAAAACAGAACTTTAATTAGGAAAAATATATATATATCTCTAGATATGAAAAGGATAACAGTTCTTAACCACAATACATTTATATGTATATCCAGAAAGGACCAAACACCAACAGCTTGTAATAAAATCTTCCCCCCTCCCCAAACAAGGCAAACAGTTAAAAGGTGCTTTGGCTACCCCCAAAAAAAGGACTGCAATTGTATCTAAGGACAGCACGTGGCGCTGTCGCGCCTCAGACGCTGGCCTCGCTCTCCCAGGGGATGCAGTTATATTCACGGACAGCAGGAGGCGATGTCACGCCCCAGCCGGCTGGCCTCTCTCTCCGGGGATGGCAGGTCACCAGGTTGGCGACAGTGATGTCGATGAGGAGAGCAGCAGAAGGAGACCTATCTCTGAAGTACAGGAAACAGGCACTCTCTCTCTCCTCTCCACGGCAACTCCCGCAAAGCCCATGGTTGCCCACGGATGAAAGCGGTCAAGTCAGGGATGAGAAGGCAGAGTGTCAGTTATCAAGTGATGCCGGACACTGCTGTGCCTCTGCCTCGCTCACTCCGTCGATCATTGCAGCTCCTGAACTGTGCAGAAAAAAGCACAGAAACCCCGGCCACTTCCCCCCCTCCCCAAGCCGTTCTCCCTCCCCCTCCCGGCCTGGGGAGAGACCAGAACAAAAGGCCCTAGCTAAGCGATTAACATCAGGATATGAAAATTCATTTCGCCCTTTGTTAACCATTTTACAGACTCAGGCGTGACCTCCAAGCTTTTAGGAAGGAATTCCAATGAGTATTGAAACTATAAGAGTTTACTAAGTCTATAATGACTTCTCCCTAAAGGAAGACTCTAAATATACAAAGTCTCAGACTGCGTTTTTTTGAGTAAGTCTCATTCTGCTACTTTCAAGTCTGACTGTAGTCTCCAAAGATTGGCATGCCTTCCTCAACATTTGAGTTCATCCATTTCAGCTTGCAGATTGCTCAGCATCCCTTCCCTTGAGGAAGGCTTATAATGTGAGTTCATGTGGGATAGAAAATCTTCCCATCATTAGAATACATATTTTTATGAAGGAAAAACAGATCACAGATTTATAGCCAAGACTTAAAATCCTAAGTGAAATGCCTATGGGAATGCAGAGTACGATGAAGTGAGCAAAAAACAAGTCCAGCCAACCAAGATTTATTTATAATCAATTAAATTGATTATATTTATTATATTATTAAATTCTCAATGCAAGGACAAGATCAGTTGAAGTGAAATCACGTAAGTAAACCTACAAAAAATGGCAGTCATAGACCTGAGATTATGATACAGTAAATTATTACCTCAGGGCTTAGCATTTCTGCTGGTTTCTGTGTTTACAAAAATCTTTGAATTTTAAACCCTTGAAGATATTGGCAGTAACTATGTGAAAGGTTGTTAATTTGAAGCTACACTGGGGAACACAGCTAGAAATGTTAGTTTTATGCATATGGGGATTTCATTCATTTGTATAAATACATCATATATGTTTAGTAATCTCAAAGGAATTGTTATTGTTTCATTATTGATGAAACAAAATACTTCTGCTAAAAATCTCCATTTTTATTTATTTAACATAAAATAAGTCTGCGGAGATAAAAAGAGAAAAACTAAAAATTTGTTTCCAAGGCTCAACACCTAATTTCTAGGTGTCTGCATATAGTATGAAATTCATAGCTCTACAAGGGAGATCTGAGCACCAAGAGTAAAAATTCAGAATAGATCTCTTACATATGACTGGCTAGCAGATGTCTCAAAAAAACCCCAAAATACAAAGGTATGAACATACTCTGGGATTTCAGTGAGAAGAAGAAATATCCTACTCCAAGCTCAAAGGAAGCATCTTTCCAGCACCTGGAATGTAAAGCCTTGAATGGGTCTTTCTAACATACCACCTTTCTAGCAAAGATTGCAGAGGAATCGCACCTATTTATTAGGTGGAGACTACAGAGAAAGCCACTGAAAGATGTGAGACAGATGGTTCAAAGCATCAAATTATTCTTTTTCTGTAATTTACTTCACCTCCTGTAGATCAAAACTGATTTTGAATGGCCTTATTTTTGCTGAAATTGAAGAGGAAAGTAGAGTATTTTCATCTTTCTTTTTCAAAACACAGAGTTATGGACATTTTCAGCCACAGCTGTTAAGCTGTCAAGTAACCAGCAAAATGCAGAACTGAAAATAGTGGCCAATCTGTTAAATTAAGCCTTGCCTTTAGAAACTCAAGAATCTCAGTACCTAATTACTTATTTTTTAAAGAAACTTGTTGCCTCTGCAATGTAAGGTGACTTGTTTTCTATAATGGGCTTTGATGATGAAATTGAGCCACAAAATGCATCAGACACCCTAGGAAATAATTTGAACTGTGAAAACAGATAAACATTTGAATTCTGACTAATTTGGAAATGTGACTTGATGAGTGATAGGTGAACTTTTCAATGTTCAGAGGCTTGGAGTAGATAAACATGAAGATTGAAAGAGTGAAATTCTTGCTGTAGTAATTTAAATTTTCCATAGCCCGTCTAAATAAATTAGTCTCTTTGAGCCAAACTCAGACTCTGTGAACTAATCCCACTGTGTTCATTTGGCTGCTGCTCATCTACATCAGAGTGGAGCTTAACCCTATTGTGTTGCTAAATTGGTAGGTGTTGTACTTCCTTACTCCCTTTTAAGAATAACTATTCCCATACATATGGAAGATTACTTTCCTAAAAGAGAGCCTAAAAGAAAATGGAACAAAAAAATCATGGTCTTTTTGCATCTTATTTCTGATTCTTCATTGAGGATAGAAAGAAAAGGATTTATGATAAAGAACAATAAATTTAATTGGTTGAAATGTTTTCTATATAGAATTTGGAAAAAAAATCTAATAATTTTAAGACACATATCCTCCCTTTCCTAGGTCATTTGCCATGAATTTGTTTGCTTGTTTGAGTATATTCTCTGCATTTGAAATGCAGAGTCTTTCTAGCTGTTCAACCCTCTGATTACGCTACAGAACTTCAGAACAACATTAAGCAAGAAAACCAAAAGAAAGTTGCCCCTACAGAAAGTTAGTGTTGTTTCCATGTGTGGCCAGCTCCACTCCTCTTCCAGTCCTTCATATTATCATGGAAGAAAAGTAGTTAATTAATCAGCGAGAGAAATTAGGGCTACCCTTTTATAATACTTTCATTTTAGCTATTGAAGTACCCAGAGTAGACCAATACCTTCTGGAAGGCAACAGAATAGAGGTAAATTCTCATCTTTTCCCTTTTAAAAGTGTCAGTTTTGATGATGTACATTCTGCACATAAAATAAATACATAAAGCCTGTGTAAAAGTCTAATTATGAACGGTGAGGAAAAAACCCAAATCAAAATAATTCACATTCAGTACAAATTTCTGTTTTCATGACCACCTAAGATTGCAGGTTTTGTACATGGTTTTGGCAGGGCTGCACTGGAGTTTATCATCCAAAAATTTTGCAAATATGTGCTCACACCTTTCAATAAAGCCTTATAGCTTATGACCATTTCTAACTTATTTTGTCTTAAATAATGCAGTGTAATTAAAAAGTCTTTATGTGTGTGTGTGAATATATAGGAGACATGAGACAAAAGTGTTTCTAGTACATTTTGGGGAGATGAAAGTGAAATTTGAGATCATAGAGTAGTGTAGTGGAAAAATGTCTGTGAGCTTTGGCATTATGACTGCTAGAGTACAGTGTTATATACAGCAGAAGAATATTTCTTCCAATAATGGAATACAAGACTTTTTTAAAATTATTTTCTTTAAATAGGTAGAGAAAGGAAAGCAAAAAGATTAAAAGAAGAAACCAAGAAGAGAAGATCTGGGGGAAAAAAAAAAAGTGGATTATCTTAAAGTAGTAACTCTGAGGTCACATCTGTATGGTCATTCAGTTACTGCACTAGGCCTATATTAATGACCTGACACCTGATAGGAGATACTAAATCCCTGTGCTTAACTTATGGAAAACTTTCAGAATGTGGCACAACTGAAGATTAAAAAAAGGACAGAAGTAGCCACAGGACTATCCTACCAGTTCTTAATTCTATGTCAGTACTCTCATTCTAAAAGAAAAGTAGTCAAAGTATTCCCAAAATATATTCCTCTCAATTGCATGTGGTAACAGATTTTGGTTCCCCTCAGCCTTAGCCTGTCTTCTCTTTCTCTTTCCATGAGTGCTTTTCACATGGTTTTGCGGGGCACACAGTCTTGGTTTTATGATCATCTTTACTTCAGTGTAATTGTTTCAATGTGCTCACTATAGCTTTAATACTACAAGCCATAAAGTTTAAAGACTTCAGAGAATTCACCTGAATGGAAAGACTTGGTTATGGTTGAAAATGACATACACTGTTGTTAATTTAAATAAATACAAATCACCCCGCAGAAGTGTTGTCCAGATGGTTTGTTTCTTTAGCAGAAATAATGGGGTGGGTTGCAAATCCAGAGTTCATTAAGATTTAAAAAATCCATTTGCTTAAGAGAAAATGCAAAAGCTGCCAATAAAAGCTTTTGCACAGCCACAAGAATACTGCTTTCAAACTTCTTGAATTTTTAATGCGTTTGGGAAGGGGGAGGGGAAGAAGAGAATTAATACAGACATTTTCAGGGTGAAATATTTCAACATTTTTAATGGACTTCAAAATGTAAGGTCTGAAGCTTCTGTGCCCACTTTAGAAGCAATGCAGTTGTGTCTTTTAATTTCAGAGAGAGGTTTTTTTCATTGCAAAAGAAAACCTTCTGACCACACAAAGTTAGGGAGTATCTTAGCAGGCTAAAATCTCCACCAAATACCAAAGAATATATTTTTGAATCTGCTTTCCATTTTTTTTTCTTTCCCCTTTTATTTACCATCAATTTTTAGTGTTTAAGGAGGACTTTTACCCTGTACCTTCTATATTCCCTAAGATGAAGATTATCCAGAAGAATATTTGACAAATGCATTTTCTTAAATGCCAGCATATCTCTTCTTATTGTTTCTCAAAATAATATATTCTTCAACTGCGTACATAAGTCTGGATGGCACAAATCGTGATGCTATATTCAAATACTAAAAGTTATATTGACCTTGGTGTTGCTTGATTGTCATCAAGACTTATTAGTACAAGAATTTATCACTTTTTAACTTGTGCAGTGCCTTCACTTAATGGTTCTCTTACTGAGAATGAAACATCCTTATTGTTTCTTGGATTTTTTTATTGTTTGGTTGTTATTGCTTTTTTCCTCATTGTAACTATATCTCATTATAAACTTGTGTATAGTTTACTTTACATTTAACTCATGTTAGCATGCAGTACATTTTTCCTATAATGTCCTACAAACTTCATTAGAAAAAAAACATTATTAATGTTTCCAGGGTACTTATATCATTAGGTATGATCTGTTATTCAGATCATTGTACACCAGATCTTGTATGTGGTGAGATTTTTCCACGCTTAATCTCATTTTATAATGTTTTAGAGAATGATTCTCATCTTTTCTGGTTTACTTGATGTATTGCTGCATTTTCACTGATATTCAAAAATTCTGCCAAGTTATAATTTATAAATGTAATTGTTAACTTTGAATTTCCCTTTCTAAATTATTTTTGCATATGTTAAATAAGACAAACACTATCACATATTATTACAAATTGAAAACATTGAAAACTTGCAGGCAACTAAATTGTTTACAGGTTTGGTCAGATATCTGTTTTTCTGATTTTGGCTCTTCCTACTGTTATGAAAGCAATGACTGAAAAAATGACAAAAATATTGAATATTTATAGCGTCCTAAAATATTCTATGGTTACAGTCCCACATATATATATATGTGTATGTATGTATTTATGGAAGTTAACTCAGAAAAATGCACTTGTGACAGGGAAGATGGCAAAATGTAGAGGTGTGATGTTTTAAGGAATTAACTGTTGGCTGAGCAGTTACACCTGAAAAAAAAAAAATTAGTTTTATTAAGGCATGTATTTGTGTGAAGTGATTTACCATGCATACTCCCAAAAAGCCATGTTCATGAGATCACTTCTATAATACAAATCTGTGGATCTGCATATACAGATAAATGCTCACATGCATTTCCCTTAAAAATTTAAGGACAATCAGTGTAAGTCTGACATACTTATTGATTAATCTGTCCACCTAATATAGTGGAATTTTCTCACCAATAACAGAAGACTGTGAAGATGGATTTTCTGGATCTCATGTTGCTCAAAAGGGCTTGTGTCATTATCACCTTCTTATTCTTTCTTTTCTTTTCCGTAAGACTTTTTATTTCTGTGTTGTTTACCCTTTTGGTAAAGATTTTCTTGCTATCAGGCAATATCCCTTACTTACAAAATTTTATAGAAGGTGAAGTAGAGAGGCAAAATGTTCAAATGCCTCTCTGTTGCGAGCATATTCACACGTTATTTTGTTGTGAACTTCATTTTGTATTAAGTATACAATTCTCATAAAAATAGAGGAACTTATTCTTTCATAATAAAGTGATCTTCTGCCAATTGGTTCATAGAGGAATATATGCATTTGTTAATGTAAGAAGTGTCCACAGTAAATTGGCTTTAAGCTTGGGTCATTATGTTTAGTAATTTTTCAGTTCTTTCTTTTAAACTTCTATTCTGTATACTAAAAGAATATTATGACAATGTCAAGCATAGGGTAATAGGATTTATGTTGATGGTGTTTATCTATTCAAAAGATGAACTGGATCTTTATAGTCACATTTTTATTCATAATATCAAATAGGTATAATTTTCATGGCCATGTACCTGATAAGACAGATTTAATATTTATGGCATGTTCATAATGGTTGGATTTTGCTATATGAAATAGAAATATGTTCTCCTTTCATAGGAGTTGAAAGAATATAATTCGTTCCTGAACTCAATTAATGTATTGACCAATGGGATCAAAATGAACTATTTATTCCAAACTACACTATTTCCAGCTCAGGTATTTTTGATGTACCAAATATTTCGTTTATACACATATACGTTATGTATACATAAATATACATAGGGAATAAACTTAATAAAAAATGCAATATTTGTTTTAGCTAAGCCCTGCAAAACAACTATTATCTTAACTTCCAGATAAGTCTTTAGAAAAGCAATGTTGACATCTTTCTTTCTTTTATAAGAACAAGACCTCCAATATATAAGAGAAAAATGCTTTTGTAAAAAAATCTTTTCTAAGCTAGAATGTGTGTCCTGCAAACAAGAATTCCTGCTGTCAAGTGTTATTAATAAGTAATCAGACATAACTCTAACATCCCTTCTTCCCTTGGCTAATCATGCTGACCCCTGAAAGTTGTGCTATGGGGCATCCGTTTCCCTGATCATCAAAGAAACCATCTGCTTAAGAAGGGACTCTGTTATTAGTCTGGTGAAGTATCCTTTTGATGAACTCTGACGTTACTGAAGCTATAATGTTTTCTACAATCTGAAAATCTGGAGCACAGTCTGTCCAGACAATGATATAGTAGAAGTAATAAAATAAGAGAGTTTTCCTTGGTCTTGCAGAATGTTCATGCTATTCTGAGCACACTTCCCAACTGGTTCTAACTAAAAGCATTCTTTGTTCTTGATTACTTTTGTGTATTGCTTTTAAAAACACACATTTCCCACATATTCAGCATTGGTTTGGCAGCCTGAATAGTTTCACCAGAGCATGTTATGGAACACTGAAGCATTCACCTCACTCTATTAATATTACTTAAATCCTGATGGGAAAAAAAGGCATCTCTGGTGGTGAAACATTTGACCAGTCTTCAACATGTACATACATAATATCATTGATAACTCTTTATGACATAGAGGTTAATTTTAGGATTTATATTCCTGGGCCATCTGAGACAAAGTTTTAACATTAAAATGTGCAAAGTGCAGTGTTCTAGGATAAAACAGAGCCTAACTACAGAAACAATCTTTGCTATGATTCATTTTTGCTCCACCCTAGACTAAAAGAGTTCCTTTGACCTTCTTTTATTTCCATATTTTCATAACATTTCATTGTTACTCCTACTTCTTCCACTTAGCAGGATATTTGTATAGCCCTTTATACAAAGATAAGTAGATTCCTTCTTTTTTTTCCTATAATGTACTGCAAACTTCATTAGAAAAAAAAAATTGTGTCTGTATGAAGAGGGTTTAAATATGAGATGCAACATTTATCCTATTACTCAAAATTAAGGTAAAATCATTACAAAAATATCATAAAAAGTGTTATTAAATTAATTCTTTATCTTTCTAGCAGAAGAAAAAGATTACAAGTAAATGGCAGTAAATTACAGGGGGAATGTACCATAATCTGTGCATTTGTGTGTGTGTGTGTGCACCTTTAAGGAGATTTGTCTGTTTCCCATTTATGAAACAACACAACAATCCTTTAAGATAGAAGATTGGCAAGGGCTAAAATTCTTATTTATATTTAGAAAATATACTCCCTGGTACAGGAGAATCTGGAGAAATAAAAAAAAAAAAATTAAAAAAGACCGCACTCCAAAACCAAATTAAAAAATAAAACAACAAACAATAAAACAAAGAGAAGTGAAGGAAGTTAAAATAAAGATGTATATTTAAAAATAAAATGTTTCTCTTTAGGAAATGAAAGATTAAATAATTCTTTTTAAAGAATATTCTTTGGTTCTAATTAAGGGTTTTTTTATTGTTCATCTGTTGCTAGAAGTTATTTCAGCAAAGGTCGACTTATTTCTACAGTAACACAGTTGTGAGTTGAGCTTTCATCTGTGTCTCGTTCTGAATCAACAGTAATGTTCCTATGCAAGATCGAAATGCAGACTTCAAAATGTAGAAGTTAACACAAAATTTCACAAGGATTACATATGTGTATGTGCATATATATATATATATATATATATAGTGAATTTGCTTGGGTTGAATTTTAGAAGTAACTATGGAAACTGGAGTTTCTCTACAGATAATAAAAATTTGCTTGGGCATGATCTTGTGCCACCTACTCTAGGTGAACCTGCTTTAGCAGGGAAGTTGGAATAGATAATCACCAGAGGTCCCTTTCAACTCTGACTCTTATGTGATTCTGTAATATTTAAAGAGTATTTGAGGAGAGTAATTTTCAGATAACAAATACAATGGAGAAATTTTAAATAAGATGGCAATTTATGGTTTGGTTAATTGTAACTGACATTCGTTCCACTGTTATGCATATATTTGCTTATCTTACCTTCTAATCAAGACACTGATTATCTCTCCATGGATTATTTAGAATGCAGAAAAGGCCACAATTAGGAGAAAGGGTTAATCACAGTGTGAGAATACTGTTACAGAGGTTCTCAAAAATGAATGAAGCCTGATAATTAGACACAAATACATTCTATATTTAATGAACCATGGAGTTGCTCTACCATTGCAGGTAGTACATTGAACCATGATATTTGCTGTTTAGATAAATTACCTTTACAACTTTCCTTTGAGTGAAACTTGCTGCTGGGTTGTTTCTCTGCATTGTAGTTCCATTTAGTTCAGTTGCCATAGTCTATTAGGAAACAATGTTTAAAAAATGATGGTAATTAAAAAAAAAGAAAAAAGGAAAAAAAGGCCGATTGACAGAAAATCTGGAAATTTTCCATTTCTTCTGTTCCTTAGACACTTCAATACAATTGTCCCAGCACACAGTCAAAAAGGAAACAAAACATATGTTGACTACATGTTATTAGAGGCAAAACCTGAAAATTGAACCTGATGGAGCATTTGGCAAAATAAGAGTAAGAGGCATCAGAGAATCTCTGGAAATGCAGATGAAATTGTCATATTTCTTTGCACTTCTTGAAGCTTATATTAGAGCTTAAATATTTGATTTCTTCTCTGTGTGTGTTTCCTTCTAGAGGTTTGCCTAGGCTCCTTTCTCTTAATTTTATGCAGTATTTTAATATTCTTGCAAATGTACTATAACTTCAGTATAATAGATTCAATACCATTACCAGGCAGTGAAGCTTAAATTACATCCAATAATCTCTCTGTAACAGTTCTCTGGAATTTCCACCTTAACAGGTTATATGCATGCTGATGTACTTGATTTTTGCTCAGCTACACAGTGCCTAAGTCATAGAAACAATAAAGTTGGCATCCAGCAAATATTTAGCTGCAATTAGTAGATTTAACATTTTTTTCTCATGCAGTGTGATTTTTGTTTTGGAGTTTAACATGACAGCCTTCCCAGGACTGAACTTTATCTGAGAAAAGGACAGTTGCTGTTTGAGAAGTGCATTTGTAGTCACGTTTTAACATCAACAATTTGCACTTCAAATTGGCACAGAAGAGAAGTCATTGCCAGGGAGAGGGAGAGCTGAATGATAGATACATGGAAAATTGTTGTTTCCAATCTGTTTGTTTTTTTGGGAAAAAATATTTCTTTTTTTTTTTTTTTTGAAAAAAAAAAGGTCAAAACTGGCCATTTTATAACAGACTTTTCATAGCTTCATAGAATGAATTGGGTTGGAAGTGACCTTAAATATCATCTAGTTCCAGTTCCCTGCCATGGGCAAAGTCACTTTCCACTTCACCAAAGGACCCAAAGCATCTATTAAAGGATGACACAAAATTAATATAGCAATCTTTACTGGAGCAATGTCTGAGGTGGATGGATTTCAAGGATGTTGTACTCACACACTGACATGAAAGATGCATGAAAACTTATAGTACTTTGTATATAGTATATAGATAGCAAACACAGCAGTTGTGAGATCTGTAACTAATCAAAATGTCATGAACCAGATTTCTGAAGATAATTAATAAAAGTACTTCAGTAGCTGAAATGCCAGACTCTCATTGAATCTAGGTTTGTCAGTCCTACTGCAAATTCTACTAAAAATGCATTCTAGACATAAAAATCTGTAGAAATCTGTACCGTGACTTGTGCTTTTGCTTATAATGAAAAAAAAAAACCCCAAACAACCCAAACCAAACCCCTAGGATCTGCCACTATACAAGTACCTCTGCATTTCTACTATTTCAGCAAAAAACTAGAGGTTTGTGGGGGCGGGGAGGGTGGTGGCATGTGTTTGCTTTTGGGGCAGTTTGAGGGGGTTGGTTTTTGGTTTTTATTTGTTTGCTTGTTGGTTTGTTTTTAATTTTGTTTTGTTTCTAAATATTTCTGCCTGTTTCTGGATGCTTATTGTACTGCACATGAAATAATAGCTGGTATAATCAGAAAAGTGTATTTTTATATGGGATCTATTTGTCCAAAATCCTGTCTTTTCCTAAGAGTTCTGATAAAATATTATTTCATGTTTCATACAGTCTTCTTGAACAGTCAATTAGCTAGTTTTATAGCCCAATCCTCCAGAGGTTTTTCTAAAGATGAAAAGTTTGTTGACTTAAAAGGGAGAAGTAGTGTCATTAGTGGGCCTGCTGTGGACTCACTACTCCAAAATCAGGCATTCAAAAGGATTTTCCATCTCTTTTGTGTAATTTTTGGACATTAATTCTTCAATTCTAAACCACGAATTTCATGAAATCATAGCAAATTAAAGTTGAAAAAGACTTCTAAGTACATTGAGTTCAACCAAACAACTTATTGTAGAAATTATTTTGCTGGAATCAAGATACTCATGTTCAAATCGCTATTTTCGAATATATACTAAAAAAAGGGAATAAAAATTCTGGATTTATCGTGTGTTAGATAATTAAGCATCCTGAAAGAGGAAAGGTAGTCAAAATGAACCTGTTAATTACTTTCACAAACACTGTATGGCAACTATATTTCCTTTCAGTTATTTATTCAAGGTGAATTACTAAAAACGTAAGAGCAATAGAATTTAAGAGAGACTAAGGCTATGTAATCACTTGTTAACTTGACACAAGGCTATTTTCCCCACAGTTTTGAAACTTAGTCAAATTCATCATAAGTATGCCACTCTTATGCTCCTTGACTGGTCAAATGCTTTCAGTGCCATTAAACAGAATCTTCCTGAAAACTTGCATGATTTTCGTTTATTGACTCTCTCCTTTCCTGGTCACTCTTCACCTATGTAAAACTGTTAGTCTGTCAAATAACAGTCTTTTTCCTCCCACCTTCCATTTCTAATTTGTATTCCTCTTCTTCCAAGGCTTTTTTCTACAGAAGATGAAGTGCCCAAGAATAATTCACAGTCTTTGTGAATAAGCCTTTCATTACTTGTTGTTTCAGTACAACTTTCTTATCAAATGAAAATCATTCTCATTACATCATCTCATGGTAACAGTCCCAGCAGGGGGTCTAAAGCAAAATTGCTGATACAATGCCATGACAGTGGCTAGCTTTTAAGTGCCATTTTTTGTCTTTGATATCACTCTGGCTTGTCAGAGCCCAATTTTGTTTGCACTTGCTTAAAGTGTAGTTTCTTGCAAATTAAAGAGCTAAAACTCTTGCCTAAATACTTATCTGCTGCTTTTCAGTTAACACAATGTTTTCTCCCTGATTTGACATCCACTGGTAAATGCTTACCCACTTATATGCATCTACTGTATTTGTTCTTTGCTTTTCTCCTCCTTTTTTAAATTCTTCCGTCAGCTACTTCATCATCTCTTTACAATCAAGCATCATCCACTTACCTTCATTTTCAAGGACCTTCACAACCTTGAAACACTCAGCTATCATATCTTATTTATGATAAAATGTCATCTCACGCCTCAGATGGATGTGCCGCTATTTGTTATATTTCCAAATAAGCTTCATGCTACTTCTCAGACCTGGGAGGAGTTTCTCAGAAATACTTTCAGAGCAGCTAACTGTTACCATATTTTATCTCTCCCCTTAAAATTCTGCATTATGATGCTTATGAAAAATGTTGATATCAGTTTGCTGATGTACCCATTCCTACTGCATATTGATTTAGACAATACTGTCTCACAGTTTTAGTGTTTATCAACCTCTTATGACTCGTTTTATACACTAAAAAAATGTTAATCACGGCAGGAATTGCCTGTTATCCCTGTGTTTGAAATGTTTTGCTTCTTGGATTATGGTTGCATGAAAGCAAAATTCAGCTTGTTTTTAGTATAACATGAGAGAGTATTATGCTTTCAAGTAGATTGCATTAGATCTTTGATATTTTTGGCTGTGTAAAAATAGAAAATGAATGAATTTAGAAAGAGCTGAATCTCAACTTTGCCCATTTATGTTTTAACAACCATTGCTAGTGTTTTTTAAGTCACGTACTTTCTTCATAGCTGTAGCCAAACACTTTTGTTTTCTTAAGACTGAAAATATTTGTTTCTTCCAGATTTTTCTTCATTTAGAAAAAAAACCACAATTGTTCCTATTTCTTATGCTAATTATTGTTGTGATAGTAAATGGACATAACAGAGGTAATAAAAGTGTGACAATTATAAGCAGTTTCACAACTGTTTTCAGACATAAAAGCTATAGAGAATGATATATTCAAGATACTGATGAACCACTGATTTGTGTAATATGTTTATAATATTGTTATTGTGTAATATGTTTATAATATTGTTATTGTATCCTTCATTATTTAAAAATACAGCCTTACATCACTTGATTTCTTGCAACTGCAGCTACAAGTTAGATATATGTTTCCATTGAACTGTATGATGTAAAAGAATGCATCAGAAAAAGGAACAGTAAGGATGAATAAATAGTAAGTACACAGCTTTAATATGCATGTGCTGCACGTATATTGCACGCATCAAAAGGCACTGTCATCTCACTTTGTTGTGCCCAGCAGAAGTCCAAGGTCTAATAGGCTGTGACTATGCATTTGGCAAACCGGCAAAACTCCAAGCATGTATAAGAATGTATTGACCATAGCCCAAGTAATCAAACAGCATTCAGTGGGCCAGAACACCACACTAAATGGTCTAAGTAAGATCAAAATGAAAATGGAAACAAACTGAAACCCTTTGACATAAGGTGTTTTTCTCTATTCTTTTGATTGATTGATCTTCCTATTTTCTACTGTCCCGACAGGCCAACAGATACCTGTGGCTTTGGCAGTGCCTCACTAAATGTGGGAGCATCGTGTTCTGAAGCAAAAGCTATAAAAAAGTAACAAAGAATTTTATCACGATAGCATTTAGGCTGGGAATAGTTTAAACTGGATGTTTCACAAACAGCACAGAATCATTCCTGCTTTATTTGAAACTGTAGAGACAATAAGACAAGATAGCAGAGGGCACCATGACTTGTTTGGAGCTACCTAGCAGGTCATTGGATGAATAAGGAACAGGGGAAAGAAATTATATTTAGGCTCCCTACATTCAGGTTGTTTATTTTTTAGTTTTCCTAAAATGGGATTTGGGTGAAATTTTACTGCTTAATACCAAGAGATTCATCTACAACACCCATATTTAAAGGGTAGATTAGTCTTTGGGCTTGAGTACCATGAACACATACTATCTGGGAATAAAGCTTCTGCCTTAGAAGTGTTGTTAATTGTCACTGTCAGATTCACTTCAGCCTGCTTAATATTCTTAGAAGAGTTCTGAAGACCCATACTCTGAATCCAATACAGTGCATCACGACTATAGCCTCACATTTTTTGCATAACAACATATTGGATAAAATATCCAATCTGCAAGCAGCAGTCTTTTTTAAATTTTTTTTCCTTATGCTGAAAGTCTTTGAACCCCCATCTTTCACTTCTTGAAAAAAGAATTTAAATGCTTGAGTAGAACATGAACGAGGCTGTTTTACATCTTTATGTTTGAGTCAATATGGATCCAAGAATACTAGAGCCAAGGGCCAGAAAGAGTGATGTAACACTAAGTATGACATGTAGAATCATAAAATCATAGAATATACTCAGTTTGAAGGGAGCCATCAGGATCATCCGAGTCCAACTCCTGGCTCTGCACAGGACAGCCCAGGAGTCACACCGTGTGCCTGAGACCATTGTCCAAATACTTCTGAAACTCTGTCAGGCTTAATGCTGTGACCACTTCCCTGAGTAGCCTGTTTCAGTGCACAACTACCCTCTGGGTGAGAAACTTTTTCCTGATATCCAACCTAAACCTCCCCAAACTCAGCTTCATGCCATTTCCTTAAGTCCTGTCACTTGTCAATAGAGGGTAGAGATCAGTACTTGCCTCTCTGCTTCCCCTCATTGCAGACCAGATGGGTGGCAGTTGCTCTCAGTTTCTGCCTTACTCCTGGGATCACTGTTATAAAAGACAGATAAATCTAGGGAGGTTTTTTCAGACAAGGAGTGAACAGAAGAAAGGAACAGCAAATGTTATAATAGCAATAATTTGTGTGAGAATAAATAAGAGCACAATAAAACCTGTGCAAAATCTGCTATTCCTTCCTAGCAAGCACATATTTAAATCCTGAAGATGCAGAGAACAGAAGGATCTATATCCATAAATGTAGTTATTGCTGGTACCACCAACACACAGACGCTACAAGGCTGTCCTGCCAAATGTACTTCAGTAGTTTCAGAGGAGTACTGAAGATAAACATCTCTGCACACGTTTGCATTTATATTAGCTCAGAAAACTAAGAACACTGTTTTCAAGTTAAAGAGATAAGTGGATAAGCGTAATAACTGGAATCAGATCAGGTAAGAAGCGTAAGGGGCACTACAGTCACCAGAGAGACTTCTTGTATCATTATAATATGTTACTTAATACATAGCTTGCATATGTGTATGTATATACCTGAGAAAACAGACATTTTCTGGGTAAGTATGTAATGGGTGGACAATCGGCACAAAGGGTTATAATAAAATGAGGTTACATTAGACCAGCACTTGTTACCAGTGAGGATCCAGTGGGCTCCATCTTAATGATAGTCCTCTTCAGCATCTTCATTTAAACAGACAGACCTGGACAAATTAGAGGGCTGGGCAATGACCAACCATATGAATTTTAATAAAGAGAAGTGCTGGATTCTACACCTAGAACAGGGCAACCATGGATGTATGTACCGACTTGGGAATGAGAGGCTGGAGAACAGCACTGTGGGAAGGGACCTGGTGGTCCTGGTTGACAGCAAGTTGAATCTGAGTCAGCAGTGCCCTGGCAGCCAGGAGGGCCAACCCTGTCTTGAGGGCCATCAGGCAAAGCATTGCCAGCCAGTCGACTGAGGGGATTGTCCCATTCTGCTCTGCACTGGGGAAGCCTCACCTTGAATATTGTGTGCAGTTTTGAACACCACAATATAAGAAAGACTTCAAGCTATTAGTGTTCAAAGGAGATTGGAATGATGGTAACAAAGATGGTGAAAGGCTTTGAGGGGAAGCAGTATAAGGAGCAGCTGAGGGGGCTTGGTCTGTTGAACCTGGAGAAGAGGAGACTGAGGGGAGACCTCATCACAGTCTACAACTTCCTCGTGAGGGGAAGAGGAGGGGCAGACATTGATCTCTTCTCTGTGGTGACCAGTGACAGGACCCGAGGGAATGGCCTGAAGTTGTGTCAGGGGACATTCAAGTTGGATATTAGAAAAAAGTTCTTACCCCAGAGTGTGGTTGGGCACTGGAACAGGCTCTCCAGAGAAGTGGTCTCAGCACCAAGCCTGACAGAATTCAAGCATTGGCATAATGAACTCAGCACATCGTGGTCCTTTTGGCTGACCTGTGCAGTGCCTGGAGATGGACTTCAGTGATCTTTGTGGGTCTGTTCCAACTCAGGATATTCTGTGATTCTGTGATTTATCACATCGTAGAAAGAAACAAAATTTTTTTCTAGAAGGACTGAATATAATCTGATGATATTTGTATTAATCATGTAATAGTGGCTTGTTTCTTTTATCCAAGTTGTCATTCCTGCCATAAGAATGGAAAGCATTTCAGAGTAGGAAACACTATTTTTTCATGCTCTCCTCAACTCTCTGGTCTTTGATACTTATCAATTTCCTGTTGAACACTGAGACATGTAACAGGCATATTCTGCCAGAACAGCAAGTTGTGGTGGCTTTCTGACCAGAATTCAGATGAAGTTTGCAACAGTTGGAAATGATATGACAGTGTTATTTTTGCCAAAATATGATCTTGTTTTGATTTATTTATTTTGTCAGAGCAGAGGTGGATATTCTTTCCAGCACATTTATTTTACTTTTTTTTTTTTTTTTTTGGAAAAGAAAGTGTGTTCTTCTTCAAGCATTGTCCATATTTTTAAGAGCACTGATAGTTCTCCACTTGGACCATGTGTTTTTGAGTTATCCAAATAAGAAGAATGTAAAAAAAAGCCCTAAATCTAAACTTTACATCTGGTTTCAAAAGCACACCCATATATTTGAGAAGCACAGATGTGTATGCAGTAAAACAAAGGATGGTTTTGAATATTCTATTGTTCTAATCCTTTAATTTCCTCCATAACAACTTTTTTTTCTTTTTTTTTCTCAGCTATTGGGTTTACTGGCAATGCTCAGTTCATGCCAGGGAAGCTGGGCTGATTTATACTAGCTAAGAAATTAAACCTCTCTTTTCCAGTAACTGTATTCTGAGAGTCGATTTTTTCTTTTCTTTTTACTTTTTTCCCCTCTTTAGTTTGTGGTTCTGAATTAATTTTTTTTTTTCTTTTTCTGAGTGAACTTTTTTATATTGTAAATGCGGACATTGTATTTTATTTCATTGCAGTGGTAATGTCACCCTTTATTCTTTCATGACAAAGAATATTAGTGGACTTTCTAGCAAGAGGCTTGCAAGGGAGCTGTCAGGGCTGGAGCAGGTGTCTGCATATATTCTGGTATTATATTGAAGTTATTTCTATACATGTTTAGACCTTTTGTTCAGTGAAACAAATTCCATAGGCTTCAAAATTTTTCAGCCCTAAATCACCATGACTCTATTCCCATAAAATACCAGTGTAATTTTCTTGGCATCTTTAATATTATTCCATCATAGACTTCTAACTATTATTTTAACAAATTAGATTTTGTGTTTTTAGAGACATTTGGAAAGCAAGGGAAACTGTGAGCTTGTGGAGTTTATGCCATTTAATCGAGTATTCATGAAAAAAATATAGAGTATGAACATCCAGTGCTAATATGTAGAGTTTTCACTTGAAGTCTTCTATCTATTTTTAAATATGTGTTCCTCATTTAATAAAATATAAAGTGAATTGGTATTCCTAAAATAATGGTGGGTAAAAATCTATCACTTCAAGTTCAGTCTGGTGCCCACTGAATTAAATATGCAACATATAATCTACTTTACAATATTGTCATAAAAATAAATGATAATCTTTCTTACTATGTGTTAAACCTAAATTATCAAGTTGACACAATAAAATAAAGAATCTTGGGCATAAAATTAAGAATCTCATTAACTTGTAGTCCATAGAAATGAACGGTGAAAAGAGATACTTCGTAAATGACAATTTCTGACACAGACTGAATCATTTTTCTCTATGGGTTTGATGGCAAATTCTTTAGACCTCAGGAAATAGATTTTTAAAAATTGGTAAAATTACAAGAAAACAGGATAGCTAAGTGGATAGGAGACTATTTTATTCCTTTAACATTGCTGGTGATGCTATCCCACAGTTAAAAGTGTCACTTCAGAGGCTGTATAAACATACTATTCTCTGTACCTCCTGTGGCAATAACACACCAGTACACAGTGAAGTGTACTGTCTTTTCTGTGAAATGCTTACCACAAGAGTAATAACTGTGAGTGTTGATACTAATACCATTTTTCAGATTATATCTGACACCTCCATATGGGTAACTAAAATTGTGTAGGAGGATTGGGATGCTAGTGAACATGTTCAGTCATGATTCTAGCTTTATAACAAAATGCAAAGGAAAAGTGGAACAACAATAAAAAAGGAATATTTTTATTTTCATTCTCATATGGCTGTGACATAGGAGAAAACTATAGCCTCAGGTTTCTCATACATAACAGCATTCAAGCACAAAATAAAGTTTATATCAAAGCATAAGTTCACTTTTTTATGCTAAATTATTTATCCACTTTAGGAATTACATTCACCATTTCTCTCTGTAAGAAAGTTATCCATTTATGAAGGTTTATACTACCATCTAGTGTAATCTTTCTTTTTAAGAAAATACTGTCTTACATATAAACAAATCCTCCAAACCACAGCTGCTGATATTACTGAACATACTTTGCTGAAAACACATTTTTTCATATGTTAGAAACAATGATGATTCCTTTAGGTCAAATATTAGTTAAGTTTATGATTTTAACTGGTCAATATCAGAGGCATGTTTTATTAATTACAGAAACAAATTTAGATTGTAGTGAAATGGCTGCCCTCCACAATCTTTAATTTAATTAGTGAAGAAATTGCCTGTCTTTACAGAGATAGCAGAGGCTTAATTGGTGCCCCTTCCTTCAGGATTCTATATTAAAGGGTGGAAGATTAATGTCTGCCAGGAGAGGATGCAGAAATCAAAAAGAAAGATGAAGAAACAAGCCATGTTTTAAATGCAGAGACTTGCTATCTGAGGCTTGAATTAAGAAGTTTTCAAGCATACTCTGCCATTTTAATTTTCAGAAGGCAAAGAAAAGGAGTCTAGTTCACCCAAGATACTTAAGCACATTCCAGTGGGACTATTTAGAGTTTAAGAGTTTGCCTGTGAGCTTAGGTAATATGCTGTGACTGAAAGAAGAAGCAAGAAAGATTATGCAATCAGTATATAACATATGTAAGGAGGGTTCTGGAAATCAGGATTTTATCTTCCTAATTGATACACATTCAGACTGGACTACTATAGTCCCATGAGAAACTCAAATGAAATCAATGGAATATCTTCTGAAGGATGATGCAACTAGAGGGATGGGCTAAGTTTACTTGCTGATCTATTCATTACCAATACCTCATCCAAATCTAATAAATATAATAGGAAACATAACGTGGGGGCCAATCCAAGGTCTAGTTAAGCATTTATTTGGCTTTAAAAAGAATCTGTGGCCACTATCACACAGCAATTAGATTAATTTAGATACTTTGCACCTAGAATTTGAAGTTTAAGAAGAGAAAAAAGAAAAAAAATAAACCCACCCAATAAAAAATCAGCCCCCCAAAATTACCACAAATCTCTATTCCTCTTCAGAATTAAGGAGTCATATCCTCCATCCTAAATTTCAAATATCTTTGAAATATCCTTTCCATCTTTCTAGGACTAGTGTGCCACCAAATTTATCATATATAATGATTCATTATTTTAGAACTTAATAATGTTACTCTTTTTTTCTACAAGAAACTTCCATTTCCTGGCTGAGAGGGGTGCCTGATCATCTTCAGCAACATCTCCCTTCCAAATGTTAATGTTCTTTACAGGCTTTTGAGAAAGCTTAATTTGCTACTGCATGTGTCTTGTTGCTCTCTGCTAGTGGTATCACTGACTTGTGATAACCTGGAAAAAAAAAAGTAAAACCTGTGTCCAGCAATCAGGTTGATAATCATGTTCCTAATTAATTTTAACGAATGTTCTGGCATTTTATTGCTCGAGTGAATTTGTTAAAATTAATATCTTGTACCAGACAGCACACATTTGTAACAGTAGTATTTTCAAATTTTTATATCTTACGTCTAAATTCAGCATCTGACTTAGGAGTTGATGTATGCGGTAAGTTCTGAAAGGGAAGACTGAAGTACAAGGGTGAAATTATATAAGATAAAATAATGTTTAAGCATGCAACTCACAGTTTTTCACAAGTTTCATTTCATGCACACTGAGGCAAGCTGGCAGTATTGAGAGGGTGGCACCTGAAAACTGAAGAAGGAAAGGCTTACTGAAAAAAATTTATTGATCTCCTGTGGTATTAGTCTAAAACATAGATTGTATTTCAAATATGACATTCTATATACTGACATTATAGAAATGCTTGGAAACTGACATTTCTAAGTGCCAACACAACTGCACAACAATTTTACAATAGTCATGGGTATCCATACAATCTAATTACACTGTATGTCATGGTAGATAACATTAAAGACAATCTGATATAATATATTTCAAATCATTGCAAAAAAAGCTAAATTTGAAAATTCCTTCATCTGATGATTTTCAGCAGAACATGTCCCTATTAAACAATTTCTTTCCTTTTAAAAATTGTTCAGAAGAGTAATTTAATGTGAGCAAGGTGGATGTTCTGTCTTTAAAAAGCATTAATTCTAACCCTTTAATTATTGGAGATTATCTTTCTTTTAGAAGAACTAATTAATGCCAAGGATTTTCTTTCCAGCAAAACTTTAATTGGAAATGCTCTAAAATAAATGAAAATCACTCCTTAAAACATTTGGTATAATATTGACTCTGGGTTTTATTCTCCCAATGCAGTTCTATAGACTTTTCCTTACACTTCTGTTTTACTTGTTTCTCCTCTTTACATCTTAATAACACCTTTTATACTTTAAAATATATCTATTTTTAATATATTTATTAACTATTTATTTTAATGTTCAGTATGTAATGTTCAGCTCTTTATTTGTTACTGTAAATACCAGAGGGTCTATCACTAAAGAAAATCTCTTCACAGCGGTTCTGAACTTGCAAGACAATGGATGATACCAAAAATTCTCATACCAGCATGTGATTTCTATGGGACCTGATAGCATTTTGGCTCAGCTCTGCATAATAGCTAAAAGCATAAAACTTGAATTAGTCTACTTGATTTGGGTTTCATTCTCCAAATCATGGTTTTCTAGCTTTGTAGTATCATATGGATTTAATTTCCTGTGGCCTTATACCAAGATGTTCAAACTAAAGGTGATGTTTTCTTGGGACATAAGGTGATATGTACCAGCACAGGTTTTTCAAGAATAATCATTATCACTTTCAAAATGAAAGAGACTGTTTTATCTTTTTTTTGTTGTTTATTTTTGTTTGGTTTTTGTTTTGTTTTTCATATCTTAGTCCTGTATCACTCCAAATAACAAGTGTCTTTTCTTACTCTATTAAAAGACAACATCTGCATACAAGAGGTACACTTGCAAATATTCAACACAGTTAACTCCAGAGAAAACACAACTATGTTGATACAGAGGATGTGTCTTTAATTCGCAATAAGCAAACAACAAAACCCAGCTAAAGAGTAGGAAGATCTCTACATGTTGACTTCTGTGATGCAGAAATGCACTATGTATGATGCTACCAAGAATTGGACAGAATTTTTCAGTCAAAACAGATTTGCTTGGCAATGTGCTCACTAGATCTTTTGATACTTTGTTTCTAATAAAAGTTTGTCTGAAGATGGGTGCTGCCAAAGCACATGGAATCAAATCCATAATGAAAAAAAATATAAGACAGAATTTATCAGAAAAATATTGTAAATTTTACATATCAAGACAGTGAAAAAGAGACAAAGAAAAGTGTATGTTTCATATAAATCAGCCAAATGACAAGTTTGGGATGTGTCCTTGTCATAGGAGAGCAACAACTTATCTGCTTAGTGTGTCTGCTGAGACTGCATGCTTGGTTGTTAGAAACCTGGAAATTGAATACAGACACATAGAAAAGGGGCATGGGGAGAACTTGTAGGTGTTCACTGCTGAGATTCTATAGAGAGTGCGTCAAGCTCCATACTGTAATAATTAAGACATATCTTTGAATCGCTTTCAAAATTTAAACATATCCAAAGGACCTAGTAAGAGAACAAGAACTAATTACATGAAAGTAGTGAAGATCAACTACATATATGTTGCTAGCTTCACCTTATTGTCTTAACTTAATGAAACCAATCATAATAAGGAAGAATAAAGGGTAATTAACCTAATTCTGATTACAGAATTTTTCTTTTTGGTACCAGATACAGTTTCATCAGCATTTCCACAATCTTTATCTTAAGAACTTAACATTTTTGCAGTATGAATTGTCTCAGACTGGAATTAAGCATCCAGATTTCTCATATGTAGGATGGATATCTCTGACCTATTTAAACAAAGACAAAAAAATTTTTCTGGAAACCTCTAAGCTACAGATTCCAAAATAGTAACAGCAGCATCTGGACAGGCACCAAAATTTATATAAAAGCTATATACCATTTTAGAGCTTTCATTTTTTCTTTTTCTTTCTTTTTCTTTTTCCTTTAATATTACTAGATTTAACTTTTAATCAGAACCAAAAAAAAAAAAAAAAAGGTCAGCAGCCACACTGCCAACACTCCCAAAACAGATTGGTCTTACAGACTGTGTCTGATTTTGGCATCCTAACTAGTTTATATAGGTCTCTCTTCAGATAAGCCTACATGACACTTGCTTACATCATATCAGTGCACCAATTATTTCTTTCCACTTAAGTATATATGCTTCTAAAGAAGATAAGATATTGATGTGACATATATAACAGGTGTGTCATGGAATTTAGTTAATTTCAACAAATACTTTAATACCCTCTAATGGAAAAGATCATTGATAGAAATTTAAAAACTAATACTATAAACATATTTAATTTTTATGTAGCTTTCAACTGCATAAAATCTTTCCCAATTTTCCGTAGATTTAAAGCTGGTGTTGATACTACTTGTGCAGTAGTATATAAACATATAAGCCCATTTAGGGCTGGTCACTAGTGAAAAATGATGTCTTTCAAATTTTTTTAGTACTTAGAACTTTATAGCAATTAACACATCTAAAGATTATCAGACCTGTAAATTGCGTTATATAATTAAATTTTTATACACAAAGCATTTTTATTGGATGGAATTAAAACAAAAAAAAATAAATATTGATAAAAACCCATGGCATATTGGCTACTGTCTTGTGTGATGTAACATTTCACTGTTCTTTCCAAGCACAACTAGCCAGAATGTTCTCATCTATTTTTATTTCACTGCTACACACTGAAAGTGAAATCTGTGCTCCATACAAAAGGAAAGTTATTCTTCTTTAATTGAGCAGAAAAAAATCAAAAGAAGAATCAAGCAGAGTTTTAGAAATTGAGGAGATATTTCTTCTCTATATGTTTAAGTGGAAATAAGAATAATTTTTTGATTTGCTTCATGTTTCAACAATTTTTTTCTTTGAAAGGCAAGCTAGTTTGTTTTTTTTAAGTTCAAATGAAAACATTACAAATCTGAGGAAAAAATCAATACGAAAGTATTAAAGTATTACAGTTTACAAAATATTGTCAATATCAATTATTTTTTCTGGATTGAAAAAGGGAAAATGTTTATAAATCTGCCTCAGATATTGTTATACCATGCAAATATCATCCTATCCACACCATCATGCTCTGCTCATGTGTTCTGTATTTTTACTGCATTTAGATAACATTTTATCTTAAATCAGGTTTTCTGTAGAAATATGCTTATGCTTTTCCTTCTTGTTCATGATAAGAGTTTTTCTGATTAGTGTCCAAATGCACTAACTTCTTTTCAAAACAATCCCACTGGTTAATTCATTGTGGACAATGTGAAGATCAAATACAGCAGTGCACATTTAATTTCAAAATGTAAATGAACAATTCTGGGATTGTTCAGCACTTTGTCTTCCTGAATAAGGCAACACTGGTAGGAGCTAAGCTTCTTTGCAAGACCATCAAGCAACATTCAGCTGCTGTCCTAGCAAACCAAAACAGAATGGAATGAGTGGTGTATCTATTTAACTTTCATTTCAGGTTTCTTGGCGATCCCAAAGACTAAATGGAAACGTAAGATATATAGCTTTCAGATTATTTTGTAATTTTACTTTTCAGTATTTTTCATTTAATTTTCACTGAATCACAGAATATCTTTAGTAGTAAGAGACCCACAAGGACCAATAAGTCCAGCTCCAGTCACTGCACAGGACAATCTGCAAGAGTCACACCATGTGCCTGAGAGTATCATCCAAATGCTTCTTGAAATGTGTCAGCCTTGGTGCTGTGACCGCTGCCCTGGGGAGCCTGTTCCAGTGCCCAACCGCCCTTTAGGGAAAGAACCTCTTTCTAATATCCAACCTAAAGCTCCCCTGACACAACTTCAGGCCATTCCCTCGGGTCCTGTCACTGGTCACCACAGAGAAGAGATCAATACCTGCCCCGCTTCTTCCCTTCATGAGGAAGTTGTAACTGCAGTGAGGTCTCCCCTCAGTCTCCTCTTCTCCAGGCTGAACAGACCAAGTGCCCTCAGCTGCTCCTCATACGTCTTCCTCTCAAGGCCCTTCACCATCTTCATTGCCCTTCTTTGGATAATCTCTAATGACTTAATATCTTTCCTATATTGTGGAAACCGCCTACAATAATCAAGGTGAGGCCGCCCCAGTGCAGAGCAGAATGGGACAATCCTCTCCCTCAGCCGGCTGGTGATGCTTTGCCTGATGCCCCCCAGGACAGGGTTGGCCCTCCTGGCTGCCAGGGCACTGCTGACTCATATTCAGCTTGCCATCGACCAGAATGCATATTGCTATTTTCATTTTTACTAGTTTATAATACATATACATATTGAAAAAAATTTTCAATGTTTTAATATTTAAAGGTATTACAATCTGGCCATCAATAAACCCCTCAAAACTCAGTCTAGATTTCCAGTAACACAAGTAGGAAGATGCCAAGATATATCTCACTTTCCTTCCTCAGCTTATGCTACTGTGCCTGGGTTCACTACCCCATCCCCATCCCTGCCTTTCTCCACTGTGTGATCTAAGATCTGAGCGCCAGTCCTAATTTTGAATTTCCTGACTGTTATGGTTTAAGTCAGTCCTTTAATGTTATCTAAGCATACTTTCTTGGTATTTAATATAAAGAAGATTTGATTCTAAAATTGAAAGACTTTGATCTTCCGGGGCTAGACCAGGGCTGCAGGAAGAATGGGGTGTGATTTCCATTATTTCCCAGCTCTTTCCCACTGTGCTACTTGTGAGTTAATTTTTCTTTTTGTTTTCCTCTAACCAGCTACCAAAGATTCAGTGTGAATACCACAAAGAACCCTATCACATGAAGGAAAAAATTGACTTTGCCAGACTGCCTTCAGTGATATGCACTTTTTGTTTCTTTATATGCAAGTGAGAAGACTATATCTTCACTATTAATGTACAGACATTACATTTAGCCATCTTTTACACTCCCTTCCTCAATGCAGAGTTAAGTATGATGATCTCTCCTACAATTTACTCAAGTTTTGGTTTAAACATATTCTCATTGACATTACAATGATGTACTTGTCAGCATAAAAGCCTAGACTAGCAGCTATCAGATCTGACACGTCCATATGGTACCCACAAATGATGCATAACTCAAGTTTGGAAATGGCAGAGCAACTTCTAGATGGCCAACGGGCAGTGCCTTTTTGGAAGAGATGATTAGTATGGGTACAGCACTGAGAAAATGGAGACACAGTTCAGCCTGGGCTGGGGTGTCTCTGCTGAGATTACAAGGAGCAGATCCAAAGTCATTTATGGTGCCTCTGCTCCTGTGAGGCCAAAAGGGCTGAAGTGTTGATAAATAAAGTCTGGAAATATGTAACAAAATGTTCCATGTGAGAGAACATTAAGCAGGGAGGGTTCCATACAGAATAGCTTCTAAAATAAAAAAATCCATTCTAAGTAAGACCTAAATGCTGTGTTTTCAGCTTCCATTGAGCTTCTGAACTCCATGGAAACATTGAAAAAGATAATTATCAGCCTTAGTGATTGAGTGACATGAGAGGGATTAAAAAAAAATAAATCACTTATTTACATGTCAAAACGTCGATCACAGCCTGTTGGTATGGGAACACACTGCCTTTCTTTAGGAAATGAAAAAGTGCTAATACAAAATATCTCCTCACTGAACACTGGATGTTATCAGAGATGTTGCCTTGAATTTACAGCAGCGAGAAAACATAATCCAGTCTACTGTGTACCTTTCTTGTTCTTCTACCAGAGATGGAAGAAGGACACCACAAAGAACTCAAGAAAAGGTTCATAATCATCAGAAAACAGGCCATGACTACCAATCACAAAATGTACAGAAACTGCCAGAACTAGGGGGAAAGGAAATAGAAAAGGTAAAACAAAAAATTAAGAAAAATCCTTGGTTAGGGCCACCAAAGAATGAGAAATTTCTCTGAAGAAGGTCATCAATGATGCAAAGGTCATAACAGAAAGAAATCTTAGAAAGTGCCATGAGAAAGAAAATGTAGACACTGCATTTGGTTTTGCCAGACAGGAACGAGATGTAGGATTATAAATGGCAATACACCTAATTATAAGGACTTATCCATTAATATCTGCCCTTGATAAAAGTAGAATCTTATCTTTCAGGGCTGACACCAATGTCAGATACAAAGAGAAAAAGATATTTTATTCTATAAAAGCTATGTGTTCTTGCAAACTCTCAAAAAAGGAGTCTTGAAGCAATATCTAGGTTGATTAGACAATCAAGAACAGTCATCACTCAGTTAATTAGCAATGCCTCAGAAAATGAATTATCAGAGTTATAAATGTTTGATAGCTGTGATCAAACTATGGATCTGGACAAAACATAATAACAGGGACATAAGGACAAGTCTTTAGTGTTTGCCAAAAGCATTTTTTAAAGTACTCCATGTGTAAACCCACTTACAGAAAACTAGATGCCTCTTCTTGTGAGCAAGATATTAAGCACTGCTGTAAATCTAGCTCCTGGGGCCAACATAAGGCTACATGTTGTTCACTTTTAGTCAGGAATATTTGTTTCTTGCATAGGAAACAAAACACTTGAATTAAATCTCATGCTCACAGCATTGCAAATTTCTGAGAAAATCAATTGCATTCTGAAAGCAAAAAGTCTCTAACCCAAAACTAACAGGGAATGGCAAAATTGTTTTGCCACTCTTGCAGGTTTTAATGAAAAAAGTAGTCACAGATGTTCCCTTTTCTTTCCCCTAAACAAACACTAAATTTTGGGAAATTACTTTTGAACAGTTGCAGTCTTGTATATATACATATATATATATATATGTATATGTATATGTATATATAGTTATATATATAGCATAATCTCACTACGTTAAATTATAGTTGGATAAAAATACAAAGGTCAATATGTCATGTACAAAGAAAAAAAAACTACTGTTAGATTTTTGCAATGTACAAGTTCATGCATATTTACATCCTTAATGTACTACCTTGTATTCCTGCCTGATTTTGTACTGTGTAAGAGTTCCCTCTACTGACTGAGCTACTGGACCTGACTTCCCTTTCGCCTGGCAGCTGCCTAATTTGAAAGATTTCAGGATGCAAGTCTGACAATTTTTCTTGCAGTTTCTCTGAAACCCTACAACAATTACATTGAATTCCTTCGGAGCTGAGGAGCCTTCATAAAAACAAGCTTATGGATCCCACCAGTAAAGAGCCTAAAAATGCTTAGAGTCAGTACAGTGGTGACAGAGAATTCTTATACAAAGCTGACTGATCAAAATAAAATTCGATAAGTAATTGAACATACAGGTAATTGAAATAAGAGGAACAATTTAAGAAGCAGGACTCAGCGTAATAACTTAATTTTCCAGCCCTTTAAATGGGTCAAATTACATGACTAACATCATATAATACTTCATAGAGATAGGGTTTTCTTCAAGCTGCTCCAAAAGTTATTTTTTATCCTACTGTCTTACATGGCTGTGCAATAGGTGATCTCAAATGAAGATATTAGTTCATACAGACTGATTCTTCTTTATTCTTCTTTCAAGGTCCACTGACGAAATTCCAGGATTTCCTTACTTAGTAAAATTGGTTATTTGATCTTTATTCACACTGGGTACAATACTCTTGCAGATGACTAATGACAATTCCTGAATCCTCCCCTAGAAATGTTTACCCTTGCTCTGCTTGACTTTGAGGAAGCTAAGCAAATCCATCATGCCTGTGTCATTTTTACCTGAGAGTGAAGAAATCTTTCTTGACTCCTCAGCAAACGCAATTGGACTGACTCCTAAGTTCTTTGAAATCTGGGCTCTGTCAGTGAAAGGCATTAATAAGGGGGGAACATGGGAAAAAACCCAGTTTAAATATCAGAGAGAAAAGCAATAGAGCAGATTGACATGCCCCTCTCACTAGTAAATTGGAAACAGAAAGGAAAGGTTATCCCTCCTGTTTTTCAAGCGTTTTTGATTAGTAGAATGCTCAAATATTCCCATCATGAAACCAAATCAAGACATGGACATAGAAACACTGCAGGATATTGATATAGGATAGTGTACTCCACTTAGAGTGGAATAGGTATAATATTCATTTTTAGAGGAAAAAGATAGACAGATATTATGTTACTATTTTTGACCTGGCATCAGGAAGTCTTTCCTAACTGAAAAAAATAAGGGTAGCACACAGAGTCAAGATTGCTCTGAGGTATAAATTTTGTTGCCATGATTTCATTAAAGAACTCAAAAAAAACCAACACCACAACCAAAAAACCAAAACACAAAAAAACCACCAAAACAAAAAAGACCCACAAAAACTCCACAAACAAATGAGCAAAAAACAAACAAGAATTTGGGAGTTCAAATAATTTGAACACAAAAGAGAAAACTTTGAACTCAGAAAGTCAACCTTCTGCCACACTTCTTAATAGTCTAATTTAAATTGAAAAAACTATTCTCAAGAATCAAAACCATCAATCATAAGCAAGAAACTACAGAGCTTATGTTATAATCTGATCTGTTTCTTTCTAAGGACACCTGTGAGCCTACTGAAAATGCAAGAGCATATCTTTTTACATAGGTACAGGTATTGAAATGTAAAAGTCTACGGAGCAAATTCACACTTTATAATGCACCACTAGTCACACTTTTCAGATAAAGAACTACAGGACAGGGAGGTCAGTTCATCTCACATATTGCATGTCTAGGTCAAGATGTTGCCTTGCTATCACATGAGTATGCAATGAATTGTGTCTATCAAGACCCTCATAGGGCTGCTTGAAACTGAAATTTCTGCATTAAAGATAGTGTGCTGTCTGGTTACAGATTAGTGTATACAATTTAGACAGCTAGAACAAGGGGGATCACAGTGCAATCATCTCCCAGTTTCCAGAAGACATTGGCTTAATTGTGTTTTATTATTGTTTCAAAGTAAAGCAAATAAAGTGTGACTAAAATATACTTTTCTTTCCTTAAAGACAGCTAGGTCAGAGCGTACCATTAAATGTACTAAGACTGAGTTTCAGAAGTGAAATAAAACATGAACTTAAATGAGTTTCTTACTGACTGATGTTGAGTTATGGTTTGATGATGCTTTACTTTTACAAGCATAGTTTATACAGTGGAAGAGTTTTACCTATTCTGCTTAAATCAAAGAGTACATAAGATACAGCACATTCTGTCATGATAACTACAAGGTGCTCCAAACCTGCAACTTCCCCACCTCCTAAGGAATGTATTTTTGTTTCTGATAAGCTTTATTATTAATCTCTCTTGTAGTGCTTAAAAACCCAACTGAACTTGGAGTCCCATTATGCTAGTTTAATACAAATACATAATAGCAATGACAGTTTACAGGTCAGTGTATGACCTAAAATTATAAATACAAATAACTAATTGTAAAAATAACATAAGCATTATTGCTTTGTTACACGAGGGGAGCAAACAATTCAAGAGAGATGAAGTGAAATGTGAGAAGAGTGCTGAAGTGAGAAAGAACTCGACCAAAGTCTCTGTGCAAGAATGCTATACAGACAAAATAGAGCTGACATTAGGTTCTTTAGCACAGTTTGCACAGAAAAGACATTTGGGGCCAACATGGGAGCTGAAGTCGGATTTTTCAGGACACAGTCCATTAACTCTGTTGCTTTCTTAAAAATAAACTTTTATGGTCAAATGCTTTTAGCTACATACCCAGATACTTGTTCTGTTTGGACATCGCAAGTTATAAACATCAGTAAGCTCCATCTTACTGGAATACTTGAAAAGATATGTACATACTCTAAAAGATTACGTACAATGAAGTCAGGAGACACTGTTGTTCTCTCCTGGTCCACCATATACGTAAATAGCCAAAAGCTACCAGACTCTCCAAGGGTCACCTGATCCAGCATTACTGGAGGTGTACCCAAGGGTATAGTGTGCAGTGTGGTCTGGAGAAGCTGTTCTTGGTGAACCTGAGGCAAGAATGGTAGTGGATATACTTTGGAGGAGCTTTGTCATTCTTGACAGACCATTTAAACATGCTAAACAAAGTCCTGAGTGCTATAGTGTGAAAGCCTGCTGTGACCTGGGAAACTTTATGTCCTTTCTTTTGTGGTTTTTGTTGTTGGTGGTGGTGTGCTTTTTGGTTTTGGTTTGGTTTGGTTTTGATTTGGGTTTTTTGTTGTTTGCTTTTTCTTTTTTTTTTTCTTTTTTTTTAATGGTTATGTGATTTGTATTGAAGTGAAATTAATGTGGATTGGGTAATAGATCAAATAGGTCAAATTAGGACAGATAAGAGAGTCAGCTATTATTAATGGTGAACAGTAGAAAATATTGCAGATTTTCACTTAATATTATCCAGCCATCTGCAATGTAGGCAAATAATGAACACATTTCATTTGCGAACAAATGTATTCATCAATTAGTGAGGGAATAGCAAGGATTAAATAAACAATTCATAAACATTACTTAGCCATATCAAGAGCAGAAAAGGATTCTTATGTTGAGAAAACATATTGTCACTGAATACATTTTTGTAAAGCAAATAGAGCACATGGTGCAGATAACTAGAGGCCTGTCCTCTGGAAATAGCCTTCACTCAACAAATACAAAACCTTGACACCTTTACTGTCTCGGTAAACATAGGCAAATGCTCACAACAAAATGAAATAAAAGATATTTATGAGAAATTAAAGAGAGGACAGACTAAGTAACCTCAAACAGATTTTACTTTGAACAAATGTATTTTATGAGACTCTTCTCAAGATTAATTATTCTGAAAGAAACAGCAATGGTGTACTGCTGATGTTAACCACAGCTAACAGAAAAAAAACCTGAAGGACATTTTTATTTCTTTTTGACAGCAGAGTCTGGCTCCTTGACAGACTTCGTCTACCTTTATATTTGCATCTCCAGCAATGTCTCTATGTCCATCAGGAACTCACTCTGACCAACTGGAATCATTACCCTTACAACTCTTTTTTTTTTTT
>VWZF01000357.1:70141-110186 GCA_013396755.1 Sclerurus mexicanus | reverse complement strand
CTTGAAATCTTACCCTTTAAACCCTTTTTTTTTTTTTTTTTTTTTTTATTTGATGCATTTCACTATTCTTTTCATTAGAAATTTTAAAAAAAAATCATTTACCAGAGCAAATCAGCAGAAATTTCAAGCAGATGTATAAATGTACAAATGTGTTGTAAACATACAGATGTGTGTTAGTCTCTTACATTCATCTTTTGAAAAGAAGCTTTCACTTTTTTTCCCCATCCATATGGATGGATTTAAGCATAAATTTGTACACTATTCAGAATTAAGGTCATAAAATTGGTACCCCATTACTGAACATAATTAGAGGGAAGGAACTGAAAATTGTAAGTCATCAATCAATTTTCAAATTATTTGTAAGGCAAATGCAATTTTCTCTGCCTCCAGTCACTAAACAAACAAATAAACATATTCTTTGCAATCACCCAAGCTTATCTGAAACACAGCCCATTTGTAAGTGAAAATATTTTCTCTCAAACCCACTTTTCTTTTTTTCTTTCTATTTTTCAAACAAACAAACAAAAAGTTCTATTTTTAAAGGTGTAAACTTATGGGAAAATAATTAGGTTTTTGTTTTAATTGAACTGCAGGACACAAAGTGAACTTGTGAATATTATCTAGAACATATTCTTTGTGAGGACCTGTTAGAACTAGTCCTTGATTCTACCACTAAAAAGAATTATCTAAGCTCTGATTAAAAACAGCACATCAAAAAAAAACCTAAAAAAAGCAAAAACCAAAACCCAAAAAAACCTCCAAACTGTTTATTCACAGAGGTTCTCAGAATTCCATGGATTGTTTGTTCCAGTTTGTGGTAACATTTTGCAACTATATCCTTTGCTAATCTACATTTATGTTAGTTCTGATACTTCATTTCTTACATAAGACACAGCTATTACTACTCTAATATCCCATGTTTAACCTTCTCCTTTATATTCTAAACCAGTACAATTCTTTCATCTTCCCCTCCATTTTATGCTTATCTAGTTTATAAATAGCAGCTTACAGCAGGTAGCCAGTACTGGGCTTAGGTTGCACTAATGTTAAATAGAGAAGCGTGACTGGTTTCTGTGTTTCAATGAGATCCATAATAATAATTTGAAATACCATTTGTTTCACAGTTAGCTTGATGTCTACTATATACCAATCACTTTCCTGCAGGACTGCTCTCAAGCCAGTTATTTGCCAATTTTAAATTGGGGTTTACTTTTTTTATTATTTTTTAAATTTTTTGGTAAGTGCAGCACATTATCCATTTAAATTTGTCTTGTTAATAACAGCTTATTTTTCCAGTTTCTCAAGATCATGCTGGAGTCTAGTGGCTTTCAGTTCCCCTGTATTTCCTCTGAGTTTGATGTCCTGCACAATTTCCTGATGTTTACCTATTACTTCATCTATTTCCTTAATTGAAATATTGACCAAATCTGCATGACAAGTACATGCGTATGAAACAGAATCACTGGATGCTTGAGGTTGGAAAGGACCTCTGGAGGTCATCTGGTCTGATGCCCCTGCTCAAGTCACTGAAAGCAGACTCCCTGGGACCGTATCCACACAGCTTTTGAGTATCTCCAAAGATGGAGACTCCACAACCTCCCTGGGCAGCCAGTGCTGATTCATCCTCACTTTAAAAAAGGTGTTTCCTGATGTTCAGACAGAACATTTCAGTCCACAATTTGGGACCACTGCCTCTGGTCCTGTCACTGGGCACCACTCAAAAGAGTGGTGATATACATACATTGATGTGACCTCTCTGAGGTTTCTCTTTTCCCGGCTGAAAAGCCCCATCTCTCTCAGCTTTTTTCTTGTAGGAGAGACATTCCAGTTCCTTAATCATTTTAGTGGCACCTTGTTGGATTCCCTCAAGTAGCTCTGTATTTATCTTGTACTAAAGAGCCCAGTAGTCAAAGTGTGGTCTAACCAGTGCTGAACAGAGGGGAAGAATTACTTTTCTTGACTTGCTGGCAAGACCTCTTCCTAATGTCCAGGATGCCATCAGCCTTCTTTTTGATGCAAGAACATATTGCTGGCTCATGTTCCACTTGGTGTCAACCATAACCCCCAGATCTTTCTGTCAAGGTGCTTTCCAGTTGTCTTGCCTCCAGCATGTCCTCGTGCATGGGACTCTGCTTGGTCTGTTCTTCGTCCTGACCTCAGGACAATCAGGTCTCTGAGAGCATTTTTTTTTTTCTTTCTGACACTGCTATTCTCTCAAACCGTATTTTTCTTATTAGTTTATGACAGTGTAACGTGGGGGTTATCAAAAACTCTTATGAACATGGAGATATACAAGAGACCTTTAACCAGTAGGTCAGTTACCTTTTCAAAGACAAAGTAAAATTAACTCAACTCGTGTTTGACAAATCCATGTTGTCCATTTCATATTACCTTATTATACCACAGATGCTTATAAAGTCATTGTTTAATTTTCCTATTATCTTAATGAGTATTGAAGCTAGGCTACGTGGCATATTATTCTCCGGATCCTCTTATTTCCTCATGTGTGAAATTCATTGAAATGAAGGTGAAACCTGAACAGCTTTTGCTATTCTCTTTTGTTAGTTTGCATCTGAAGACTCTGATCTCAGAAAACATCAAGAAATACAGAGAGAGATGTATATCTTCCTATTGAATGCCTTTAGCTTGTTCTCTCACAGAGGCCCTAAGAGGACACTGTGGTCCACACTTTATTCTTTGGAAAGTCTTGTCATATAAGCAAAATGTACAGCATATTTCAAACATTCACCTGCAGAGTTATGGCAGCAAAATAGGTCCTCTTCAGGAGAAGGGACTTTTGTCAGTTTGGGAAGGACTAGGCATCCAAATCTGGGCAAAGTCAAAGTCTCCCTCATGCCCTAAACTGGGGGGAAAGATCTGCCCTGCTGGCCCATGTCAGGCCTCATATACCTGCCTGCCACCTCTACAAAAAGCCTTGCACTGGCACAGCTAGTTTAGTGCCAGAGAAAGACTCAGGAAGAACAAATCAGCCATGTAGGACTATTTTGAGGGTAGTCATCAAGGTGATTGCAGTGCAGGGGCTGCAGGGATAAGTACAGGTGCTGCCTTAACTGGAAACAGACAGTTCCAGATAGCTCCAGCTCCCTCAGCACAGGACACCACTGAACCAATCAGCCAAGCTGGTGGTACCACTTGAAAAACATCTTTAAAAAGGGAAGAAATACTGGACAGGATAAGGGCTAGAAAAAGCAGAAGGAACTGCAGAAGGTCAGAGGAGGAGTTGCTTCATGGAGAAACAGATATTCCCAAAGGGACTGCAGCCACAGAAAACCCTCTCTGGAGCAGAAAAGAGTGAAAGGATAAGAGTGCCAAACACTACTTGTTGCTGCATGGAAGAAACAGAGTGAGTCACGAAAAGAAGCAACCGGAGTGAAGTAAAGCAGAGAATAGAAAGGTATCTGAGGTGAAGTGGTACTGGAAGTGGAGTCTGGCAAAGAGGGGGAAAGGCATTTTTTTGGGGCTTTAGTGTTTGTCTTTTTTGTTCCTTAGTTTCACAATACCCAAACAGTAATGACATAGTTATGTTACTTGGCAATAAATTCAGTTAAATACCCCAAGTCATGTCTGTTTTGCCCATAACAGCAACTGGTGAGTAATTTCCCTGTTTTCATTTTGACTCACAAGTTTTCACACTTCTGTTCCCTCTGTTTTCTACCCCATTGCAACGGAGAGAAGGGAGTCAGCAAACAGCTGGGTAAGTGCTGGGCTGCAGGTCAGGGCCAACCTACAACAAGCACTCCATGTCCAAATGTGGGATGATACCAGATGATCATAGTACACCTAGATGGCACATACAGAACACCTGCATATGTTTAATGTTATTTTATCTCTTGGTAGCTACAGAAAGGTAGCGCTCATACCCTACCCTTGGAGTGGTACAACGCAAATTACATTGATGCACTGGAACTTAGCTACTCCAAGATGCCTTGCTTTTGCCTCCTCTAGCAGTGACAATCCAGCCACTTTGTTTTTATACCATAACAGAATCCTGGGAAATACAGCGTAGAGAACAATATCTGTCTGATTAGGCTGTTAATGGTATCAGTAATGACCTTGTGAGGCAAGACAGCCACATAACCTTGACAAATAATTCAGGTTCTGTACTGGGGTAGCCATCCTATCTGGACATGAAAACATTACTCTGTCTCACACCATTGTGATTAGCTGAAGGAAACAGCTTAAACACTTTCTTTTCACTTGTAAAAGTAGAAAGGTTTTTTTCCTAGAAAAATATCTTTATGCCACATAGGTTGTCTGTGATACTAAATTCCTTAGGAATAAAATTGCATATTAATTCTGATCTCTGAAGTGCCTGTTGTACTTTGTGTGGCATATAAATATCACTCAGATCATGTTGTCCTAGTGCATTCTATCCTAAATCTAAGTACTGAACCTTAAAATGAATGGCTTGTTGATGAGGTCTAAATGTAGTCTAATGCAAATTTGCCAATAAGCTGAAATAGTTCTGAATGGGCTGGCATGGAATCTAAATGTGTATTTTTTTTTTTTTTTGATGATCACATGCAAGCATACTAGCTTTCCTTCATTTGCTCTCAAACCGAGAATTGCTTTCTCCAACTCAGTGACAGTATTGAAGTATTTCAAGCCAAGTAAGTTGGACAGTTTTTCCAGCCTTTTATGAATGATTTAAAGATTACAAATAGAGACAGAGAAATATTGTTTTATAATAAGTCACCAATAACAACATAGCATGAGAATGTTCCACAGAAAATCTGTCCTGAAGCAATCTAAACTGGCTGCTGCTAAGCCTCAGGCTGTAGCTGATAGTGTGTGCATATATGTATTTTTGTGTTCACACGTTTTCCCCCAAGGGGAAACAAAGAAATTCATCCTTCATTTCTGCCAAGGCATTAATTCAAGAGACTGCAATATATTTTTTGGCAGGAAAATATGAAATGTAAAAGGACAGATTGTTTACTGAAAGTAAACAGAAACAAGATACATGCTGAAAATGACAGAGATTAGCTGATATATAAGCCACTCACTTTATAAAAGTTCAAGGTAGCTCATAGTACCATATCTTAATGAAATGAACAACCAATTCAGTAGTAACCACAGGGCATGATCTGGAAAGGTTAGACTTGACTTTAGGATACTACCTGATTAATAGGAAAAGAGAAATCTTTCTCTACAATAGGTCTAAATAACTTTTCCCCCTAAACAGAGCATTTTTCCCACAAGCACAAATGAATTTTTTGGATTTACTTTTTTTTTATTTTTTTTTATTTTTAGAAATAAATCCTGCAAGTGAGTTATGGATATCCTCCTGGCCCCTGTGCAATTAGATACAGGCTGGGAGTCAAGGGGATTGGTAGTAATGATTGCCCAGTGTGATTCATTGTAGAGGAAAGCAACACCTGCTGGATTCTGGGTTTCTCAAACTCTTTTAATTTCTATGATAGACTACTACTCAACATGACCTAAGAAATTTTCTTCTTTTGATAAATATCAGTTCTGTTTTGCACATTTAAATATAGGCAAAAAGCTGTATCAACCAAGTTCTGTGCTTGTCTAGTTTAGACTGACAACAAGATCTTAACAGCTTTATTCAGTAACTTTTGTTCTCCACTGTCCGTCTCTGTTGACAATCAGTCCCATGTGTTGCTGTATATTACCTATTAATTCTTTAATGCCATAGTTGCACTCCCTTGGGAATGTCATGTGAGCCAAAGCCTAATTGTCTCTAGTTCCGCAAAGAGATCCTTAAAATTAGTTTAAACTGTCTTTGCATGTGTGTTTGTACAATACATAGCACAAGACAATCTTAATCCTATTAGTGAGAATACTAACATTAAATACATGAGAAGTCTTTTTACTATTTCTAATGCACAAAAATGTATCCAGTGGGGATACTCATAAGTTATCACAGAAATATTTTCCAAAACCTGTCAGTAGAATCAATTATTTTCTGAAAATTACAGAATAATTGGGATAGGGAAGAAACTCTGGAAAGCATCTGCACCAAGCTCCAGACCAAAGCAGATATGATCTTAACCTTCTCTTTTACTGCTTCCTGGAACCTTAAAGGTTGTGTGTACGTACATGCACATGTGTATATGCAAAGAAGAATCTTATTAAAGAACCAAAAATAACCTTAATTTGAATTCTTCTGGTAGAGTAGTGCACCAAGTAGAACTGACTGCTTAGACTGAATTTAATCCTTTGGTGTGATCATTCTAGACACTGGCTAAGGTACAATAATTAGTTCACTTGGAGTATTCTGTTGTTTTTACCAGAGGCAATTAAATGATTCATGTCTAAAATTTCTAAATAGGGCATTTTTACCCATGCATAAAGCTACAACAAATATCTAACTTTTAAAAATACAATACCAAAAAAGAAAAAAAAAAGAGTTGAGAAAAAGACAAGAATCATAAATAAATGAACTTGTATTACAGAAGCTCGGGCAATGTACTGAATCAAGCAACTCAGGTTTCTGTATTTTACTGAGAAAATTATGGGGAACTGAAAAATAAAAGGCATGCATAATCTAGTTACAGCTGACTTAGTCTGTAATGTCAATGGTAAAAACTGTGAAAACTGTAGCAAACTGACAAGAAATTAGAAATATTCATGAATGGCGCTGACTGCTGATACCCACTACTGTCTTTGAAAGAAATAACAGTATTTTAGTAGTTGGAAAGTTATTTTTCAGTCATGTGTAAGGAAGAGGTTGTTGGATTCAGGAATAATGCAACAAGGGTCATGCTGAAAATGCGGAAACCAAATTCATTTTTTTCTCCTCAGGCAAATCACAGTTCAGGCTAACCAGCGAATTACCCTAACCTTGACACAGGAGGCAGTCTGATTTCTCAATAACTTACAGGTGATTCACTCTTTTCCCCTAGCTGAACTGTGTGTTTTCCCTCTTGAAACTAAAGCAATCCATTTGGATCAAATTATGCATGACAATTTTGGGATGTAAGTTAAGAAATGAATAGGAGCCAAGCTAAACCTATTCCTTTCTTGCAGCACAGACTGAGGTTTCACAGGTGAAAGAGTTTATTTCCCCTCTTTATTTTTTTTTCCCCTCTAAGATTATCCTTTTCACTTTTGTTTACACAGTTGCTAAGAATTGAGACAAGTTGGGATCTCAGATGTTTATTGGAGTGAAGTGATGACATGCAACATCCGCACAAATGGTGAGATATGAGATGTGATTCTGGATGCCAGGCAGGTAGTAATTGGGAGGCTGGGTAAATCACTAAGTATAAAAAAGCAGATCTGAACATTTACCCAGAATGCAAACTGACCCTGAAATGGCAAATGTTCATGTAAGTATTTTTAAAATAGTTACAGGTGGGTAGCCTCCTTAGTTTCTGCCTACAGCATTAATAAGGTTTACAAAATGGGAAAACTTCACCTGAGGAAAGAATATTAGTGAGCAACTAAGTTGGTCTAGTTAGACCATGTAGGAAAGTTAGAGGACCACTCTCCCACCCCCCCCTGCCCACAAATAAAAAAAATACTATAGGTGTATCAGTTCTCTAAAGGACTTAGTAATACTTTTAATTTAATGAGTACAATCTATATTTAAAGAATTTTGGCAAAAGTTATAACAGCAGTGCTTTGTCCTAAAAATGTTTAGAAATAATTTTATTTTCTTGAACTGCTGCTTAATCTGGAAAACTTCAATGAAATATATGTAAAATCTTACGGGAGAAAATCAGAAAACATTTCTTTCACATTTAAGAAATTACTAAATTTATTTCATTTTTGGGGTTATATATATGATGGTAATTTTATAACTATACACTGTGAGAACATGATTAAAGGAAAAAAAAAATAATATTGTGGTGTCCAGACATCTGTGTATAAATATTTTACATTACATATAAATATGATGACAGGAACAAAAGAACCTGGGAACAAAAGACATCAAGAATGAGAATATTTTTTAAGGAGTTTTTACACCACTATGGTTTAGTGTTGTTTTGGTCTGCTATCTGGTCTTTGCACTGGCTTATAGCAGGAAGTCTAAAAGTAGGCTATATCTAACCTCTTATATACACATTTTCTAGAAGGTATGACAGCAACTCTGTTTCATATTTGGTTTCTGTGAGAAATCAACACAATATTTTTATTCCTTCATTATGCTTAAGGAATTCATACCTGAAGAACACAGAGACTACTTGAATAAATTCCCTTCAAAAGTTTTGTTAAGGCAGAGATTCACATTCTTCCAAGGACAATTCAAAATAGCAGTACAGCTGGGATCCCAGTAGAGGTTGGTTCCAAGTCACTGTCTCCCACAACTGAGCAGAAGTCAAGAAGAACCACCTCAATTAGTTTTTTTTAAATAGGGTGATGGTCCCGTCATTCTTGATTATTCACCTAAATAAGCAGAATCAGAACTTTTATTTTAATGAAATGTCTCTGTGCGTTACATTTTATGCTGTGTATCTTATTTAATATCCAGAAAATAAACCCCCACCATTTGCTCAAATTTCTGTCAATAAACAAACCTAAATTGCTAAAACAGATTGATAATCTTTACTTTCTTCTTTAACTGTGAAACAGGTCAGGTAAAGGACCTTTACACCACCCTCTTGAAATGTCTAGGATCTTGTAATTCTTAGCCTATGAAAATCACCCTCCAGCTTCTATTTAGGAAGCTTGAGGTTCTTTTGTATTGTCATTAACCTCCTTAAGCCACTTAAATGATTTAACTGAGTAAATACTCCTTGAATGTTAAGCTACTGTAGAGACTGAACGATTTAAGCATTTAATCTTGTAGATTTAAGATGCAGGAAGCCATGGGAGTAAATTACAAATCTTTTGTTTTGCTGTCAGTAATATTTAATGATTAGACAGCACTAGAAGCACTGGTTGTCAGCTATATTCCATAATTAGGAATTTAGGCAAAATATAACTAAGCCTTTTCAGATTAAAAAAAAAACAACCAACAAACAAACAAACAATAACTCAAATAAACAAACAAAAAAAGAAATTCCAGGTACTAAAGTGGACAAGGTCAGTTTTGGGCCATACTTATTTTGTGCAGATCATCATAACACTAAAGTCAATTGAACTACATTGATTTACCTAATCTGAGAAGCTACCCTTTCATGGAAAGATGTATCTTACTATCAGAATAAGCAAATCAATACAACTAAACTACAATCAGACTTACCTGGAAGTCAAGGCAAATGCAAGTTTAAGCTACAGAGACACACAAAACAAATAAGCAAAATTACAAAACATTGTTTACCCTCTTTGAAACCTTTTTTATTTATTTTTTTTAAATTTTAGATGAAGGAGTTCTTTTGCAACTTTGATTTGGACCAAAAAGCAGAATTTATGGAAATGTAACAAGAAAGCCTCTTGTAATGGGTAAAATACAAGTACTGGTTATGTATAATTAAAGAAATGAGTGATTTTTTTTGTAGAAAAACATTATTCATTTTAAAAGATTTTTATTTTGTTGGTTTGTTTGTTTTACATTCAAGAACTTCCATTATTCCTCTGTGGAAAAATAAATACAGAAATGTTAAAAATATGTCAGTTACAGCATCAGGTACAAAAAGGAATTGAGGTCTCTGGTTCTGCAAACAGAACTTTGACCAAATTAGGGCTTCCTCTCAGTCAAAAGAAAATGAGGCATCTCAGAATAGCATCCAAAACTATGTATCAGTTTACTCAGTGGTAAACTACTTAAGCCAGCATGCAGATAAATCCAGAAAAACAGGGGGTTTGCTAAATGGTGAGCTTGGTACTACTGAGATACATTTCTGTTCATCAGACCTTCTTGCTGTATAATGTATCTCTCACTTCTCCTTCTAAGTGGAACATGAGTCACTCCTTTTTGTAGGAGACAGCTGGAGGAGGATCTGTTACTGTGATCCTTTCATTTCATACTGGAGGATCAGAGACATCTTATAGCACATTGGAGTTCAGGGCACTGAACCCCACATCTCACCTCCCATAGGAATGTCCTAATCAGCAGACTGAAGGCACTCAGTGGGGAGGAGCACTCATTTCTAGCTACTTCTTATGAAACCGTTCTGTTTTGTATCAAAAAATTCAAGATTCACCATGCCCATGAGAGCCTACCCCTCTGTCTTGCCTCCCACACACACCTCATTTCCTCTGAGAGAAGTGTGAACATATTTTATAGGTAATTATTTCAACTCTACAGAAACCGGAATCAGCACTCAAGCCAGTGAGTTTGACACAGTGGTTCCAGAGCCTTTTGAAAGCAAGGTGGATGACATTTCAAAACAGTTTAACCTCATGGTAATGATGATCAGAAGATCACAAATACAAAAATTCATACTTGAACCAGGTCTTTCACACTGATACATAACCTTTGAAATGCCAGATGCATGGGGAGATGAGAGAAATATGTTCTTTTCTTCTATTCTTCTTTTATGTAACAAAGTTGCATATAGAAACAGTATAAAAAAGTGACATTTCTGTCTTATAAATCCCAATATGGTCTAAGCATGATATTTGGTACCATCTTCCCTTGTCCTGTCTTGAAGAAAGCTTTAAACTTTCCCTGGTGTTAGAATAAAAGTTAACGGCTGTCACCTGAATCTGTAGACTTGAAATGCTGTGTGGAAGCTTGGCAGTAGTTTTGAGAACTGGGGAAGTTTTGAGGTTCAACCTCTATCCCTGCCAATGTCTGTAAATGCCAACAACTACTGTCCAAAGATATTGTTCTTCTCATATTTCATGGAGTGAAATGAAAAAGATTCTTTGACCTGTGTGTAAATTAAAGTCTGTAGGTATCTTTCTGGAGTTTCTAATTCCAAAAGACTAAGAAATATGAGGTTAGTGTTTTCTGTTGGATGTCTTGTTACTAAGAAATGCTGCAATGATTCCTTGTCATTCCTTTAATTCAGTTATTTTTATTTAAATATTGCTGATGCTAACTATATCTAATTGTAATAAAGACAATTATCTTCATTGCCGAAATTTTCCCACGAGCATTTTTCTAATCAGAAAAGAGCTGTAAAGAGCTTCTTCATACACAAAAGAAGAAACAACATGTAAGACAAAGTAATATGCTGTAACTGTGTGCTTGCACTCACCATCCCATCAAAGATTTCTCATGAAAATCAGTTTCTAAGAAATTGTCAAAACAGAGTTGGAACTGATCATTTCAAAGGAATACACAGCTTGTTTACTGAGCAGTCTGTGACTGAGACCTGCTAACAGCACTTTTATGTAGACATGCAAACAGCCTTGACTTTAATTTCACTCTGGAGGCACAAGCAGCCTTCAAACCTCTGCAAACAACAAGCTGCGAAGTCAAATCAACAAGCTTCACATCAGATCAATAATGAAAATGTGATAGAAATCAGTGTGTGATATATCATTTCAGAAATAGATCCTGCCCTGATCTCAAGTGCATATTGATCTTTTATAATGGGATATTATGTCGTTTAATTACTTTGCAGTATTCAAGCCTATAATGTTATCTATTTAAAACAGTACTTCCTTATTTATTCAACCTTAAAGCACATTTATTTTTGTGGATTAAACTTGCGTGTGGGACAAAATCCAAAATTTTTATGTAGGGCTTACAGAAGTATCCTTTTAATTTTTTTAATACATTAATTTTTTTATTTCATAATACACTAAGCAGTTCAAGCATTTATGACAAAAACACTAGAGATGAATTCAGGGATTCATTTTAATGACTTGCTCTTTAAATTTTCTTCTGTGCAGTACATTTTCAATCAAGACATCTGGCAGACACCTTTGGGACCTGGTAGGTATGAAAGTGTTCAAGTTTACAAAGCCGAGAATGCCAGAGAGCAGTTTATCTACCTCTTGATAATTGTTCAACCACCAATCCTTGATTCACACCATTCTATCATTCTTAGCCAGACTCAGAGCTTTTTATATTCTTTCTACTTCTATAGGGTTTTTATTTAATTTTTTGCTTCCCATCTGATAAAAAGATAAACAGGACCTGAAGACCAAAAGAAACTTTTAACCCTTTCTCAGGTGCTGCTATTCTCAACATATGTGAGTACTTCTTTTATTTTTCATTTTTTTTAATCAGTCATTGACTTACCAGGCACCCCTACCTCAAAGTGCACTTTGGACTTTGCAAAAACCAAGTGAAAATGAAAGGCTGTAAACAAGACAATGAGTGTATTAGAAAATTAGGAGGGAATAAACTGCAAAAACTCTCTCTCCTCAGCTACAAAACCCTAGTGTAGCAAAGAACCTATGCCTAAAAATATCTCAGTTGCTGCAATGAAACAATTACCTTTGCTGTAAAATGTGGGTCTGTGAAGTGTGTTAGGTGGTAGAGAATGAGCATCATCCATTCATTGCATGTAAGAATTCAGATTATTTTGGGAGAGTGCAGCAAAAGGAGGAGAAACATCAAGTCTGAATTCTCAAGAAAAAGGCAAATCTGTCAATGCAATGTGCAGTTAATACCAGCTCAAAGAACTAATTGGGTGCACAGATATATCTGTTTCTGAGGCAAAAGTTATGTCAATGCTATTTTATATGAAATAGCTAAAATGTCTTCTCAGCAGCTCCTGTGATATTGGCACATTTTCTTGGCAAAGATGTATTCATACATGTCAACATGAAATTTTGGTATTACATGTGTAGAAGCAATATTTTCATTTTTATGTTAACACTTAAGTATACTGACTATGCAGATTATCTTTCTGCTGTAATCTGGTGGCAAGTATCAGGGTAATGCCACTCAAATTACTGTCTAAAATGTAATCTTCCACATTAAAACATTCTGATAAAATCTGTTCCTGGGAACTGGTAGTGAGGTTTTACGTGACAGATTCTGATTAATGTATTTTTATCAATATACTAAATACATCATGTAGTACAACAATTCTGTATTAATTGCTGTGAGAAAAATATTGGAAGAAAATTAAACAATCAACTAGATTTTTTAAAAAATAGCTGATCAAGAATTTCTTGTATCGTATAAAGCATATGTGATTCCAGTAGTGCCTTTGTCCTTAAAAGTTACACTATAATTTTATGTCACTAAAATTAGAGCTACAAGAATATTGAAAACTAATAACATAGACTTTGGTGAAAGTCACTAGTCTAAGCACCATGGTTCCAAACAAATCTACCCAGTCTAAAACTCTGACTCAATTTTTTATTCTTTGTGGTAAGGAAGATGTTAGCTAAAGAAAAAATTCAAGCACCTCAAGGTTTAAGACCCTGTCTCAGTCACAGTCTTAGTCTCTAGATAAAACTAGACTTGAGCCAAGTAACAGGGACTTGCTCACCAGATCTCCACCACTTCCCCTGGTTCCTGCACTCACTTTTCTAGGTGTCAATTGAAAGACTTGCTCAGTCCAGGGAATGTTAATCCAGTCTGTTCATCATGTTCTTTTTTTAAAAGTTCAGTTTTGTAGACAGCTAAATAAGACTAAACCTGGTTTTGGAGTAACCTTTACTTATTTGATTGTTGTTTTCTCAGGAAAAGGGATTGGAAATTATTCCATACAGTGGATTAAATTTTACCTGTGGAAAAGGGGAAATTAAGAAATAAATGGGAAGACATGTACATAAGAAAAGTCTGTGAATTAATCCTGACTTTCCACATATCTGATTATTCTGTTGACTGTCTTTGTTTCATTTCTAGAAAATCAAGGTAACATTTTTGATATATGTAAAACTGTAGGTGGATATATGGAACTAGAATTGCAAAAGGACTTGGGCTCTTAGAACTGCTCTCCGTAAAGACATAGGCACTTTGATCTGGAGTGAACTCATGCATTAAGATTTCCTGGAAAAATCCGTCTTTGAACTTAGTGGTACTTCAGCATCAACAGAACTGAGTTTATATCTGCTCAGCTAAGATGTTGCTAAGAGTCTAACTTAATCCAAAGTCCCATGAAGATTCCAAAATGAATCTTTTTCTTGCTGTCTTACTTGAGTTCCTTTAAGACAATATACTTATAAAGGTATGTTTTAAAATAAATGATTTTGCTTTGAGGCACAAATGAGGTATTGACATTAGATTATCTTTGTTTGGAGTCATGTGTTCAATTCTTGGTTGTCCTTCACCTTGATTTCCCTGCATTTGTCTGCATAACTGAGACCATAAGCACAAGATTCCTCTGATGAATCAAAATTATCTAGGTAAACTGAAAAGGTTACAGACCTGGTACAGAATGGGACTGAGTTACAATGGCTGAGTGAAAAATTACTTTCTGCTATAAAATGCAAAGAACTTAGATACAGTCCACTCTTCTCAGCCATATGTCAAAAGTTCTCGCAACTGTCTGAACATCTAAACACAGTTTCTAAGTATATAAGCAAATACAAACGTTTTATGTTCATAATCTTATGTCCAAGAAATGAAGCACTCTTTACATATAAGTGTGTATAAGTACAGTCATGCATTTCTTGTTAGTATGGTGGGAATCTTAAGTCTAATTAAAGAATGACCATTAAACAAAGAATCATAAAGCATGTAGAATATTTTAGCCTCCTTTAGCTGCACTTCTCAAGGCCTGTGCTAACATACCAGGTCTGCATTTCTACACAGTACATTATATTACTTGTAAATACCTCATTCTACCTCGAAAATCTGACTGTTACTACTGTGGAAAACTCCAAATGTATCATACAAATGTAAGGAGAATTAAAACAAATTAGATAAAGACAACTGGTCAGTTAGAGAAATTATTACAGCCAAACTAAGGAAAACAAAGCTACAAGCCATTAGCAATGGCAACACCATATTGCAGTGCTGCATGGTTGCTCATGCAGTTCAGTAACAGGTTTGTCAAAGCCTTCAACAGTGGAAGGTGTAAAATCCTGAACGAGGAAGATGTGAGATAATTAATTTACCTCTCCTGCAAAGGTATTATAATTTCCTTAAGTAACATTCATGTTACTTCTAAGACATGGCAATCTTTGATGTTAATATTAGGACCTGTCACATTTTACCAGTACCTCCCTTCTGAAGTCTTATGTGACTGTAACTCTTGATAGCACCTAACATTTAAATATAATTGTAGTCTGATCACTCTTAGTCAATTGACTGTGATAACCTCTTGTATTAATTAGTTCCTTGTGCTCTTGTGTGCTCTAAAATTCTGTTTTAAAAGTGCACCAAAATAAGAAAAGCAAAGTTAAGTGTATGCTACATATCTATACATAGTATAGATATGCCTATATGATATATAATCAGCCCTGTTTTCTGATGCCATAGAAATAATAGAAGATAGCACCAATACAAAATAATTCATCTGATACTATTTTATTTTTTGCCTACTTAAAAGCTACAAGGACCTTAACATACAAGGAAGTAACTTACATTCCTTACTAAACTCTATCCACAAAAAGAAAGTCAAGCTTAATCACTGAAATTAGTATAAAAAAAATCAGATATAAATGTATCCAACTCATGAGGGGGACAAAAAAGTATTACAAAGTATTTTTTGCAATTAAGTAATAGATATTTTAAAATATAACTTTTAGTTCCTTTTTACCAGAACACTTAAACAGTTCTTAATTATTGATTTCTCACTTGAGATATTTCTAGCATTTCTATGTTGGTCTTAATATTAAATCTATAATATATGTATAATTTAGGGAACTAAGGTGCTTAGTTAGATGAAAATACTGTCATTTTTTCTTCTCTAAGTAAAAATTATACTATATATGTGCAAAAGAATATATTGATAAAATATTAAAAAAATATAAAGATTTGTTATAACATATACTTTTGTGCATCTAATGAATAAACAATGTAGTTTTACTTCCAGGCAGATGGGTAGAAAACATTAAATAAAGTTTTATGAGCACAGCTGATTAGCAGTTTTCAGATCACATTTGACAATATTGACAATTGTAACAAAAATGTTTATGTACATTTATAGTTTTAGTAGAAACATATCTACTAGTTATATTTATTGCCTTCCCTTCTTACATTTTGTGTGGGAACAGGATAAGAAATGAAGTTACCTCTTAGGGAAAATCATAAGTTTTTATTTTTTTAAGGTGTACCAGCAGTTGAAGCTCATTTTGGGTTTAATCAAATGCAGTGATTTGAAAGATTCAGTAACTTTTGTGTTGTGCATACAAAACTTAAAATCTAGGTTTTCCTAATGAAGACACTAGATGTCTGCCTTAGTATGTAAATGAGATCCAAAAGATAATCCATCTTTTCTTTTCACTGCTTACATTTGAACCAATGCTCAAGCAGAAACACAGGGAAGTTACATTTGGTTTGGTGAGCACCTCCTGGTCAGGTTTTTCATTCAGCAAAACATTTCTATACTAGGTTTTCATTTATGACACAAACCTTAGTTCTGTAACATTGTGATTTAGGACAGATGTTATTCTATTTCTAATTTGTCTGTATATGCAATTTGAAGTGCTAAATTAGCATTTTAGTCTATAGCAACTTGAGTTTTGTTTATTATGGCCATGAATATATAGAATATGTATCCATAACTACAACAGTTATTTCATTAAAATTAACTAATCTCTGTTCTTGAAAGGAAGTTTGAAACAATGCTATGAACACACAACTGTTTAAAATAATTGCAATAAAATGTAAACTATTTTGTCACAGTATGAAAAACTGATGGACAGTTTCTTTGAGTGCTCTTTTCATCAAGCTATTGAATTTGGTTTTGAGTCATGCTGATTATTTCTTCAAGTTAAAGCAGTTAAGTGAGAAGCAAATCTCTTAAACATATGGTAGTTCTGATTATCATATGAAAGCCAGGCACGCCAAAGATTTGGAGAACACATTGCTCTAAAAAGACTTGAAAATGAAAATTAAATACCAGTTTCAAAATCCCTACTGGAGGAAGATACACCTTTCCTGAGGGCATCTGCCAAAATTCAGGAATTATACAAACATTTTTGATTTCACATTTATTAAAAACAATGGTTGAATCTCTGTCTTTATAATAGATAGCTCATTTGGTAAGATCTGACAGCCACATCTGCTGAAATGAGGGAAGGGAAGGGGAAATATATTGTTCTTAAAAACAAAGCAGCACTTATTGTTACTCTCTATGGAAGAACTTGTGCCCATTGTCCAGAGAATGGCCTAAGTATTTATTTCTACACATTTATTTTTATAATTTCCATTGGCCAGGATTTGTTTAATTTGCGGTTAACCTGGAATTATCCATAAATATGTTTAAACTCTGAAGTTTAGCAATAAAATGTAACTCCTCTAATTATTAGACTTTGAAATGTGGGATAATATGAATAGCTTAAATCCCAATTGCTACGAAGTACCAGAATGGCACAAAAGTCCCGTATCTTCCAGAAAAAAGTATTTAAGCCTACCAGAAAAGGTACTTGGGCATACAAGCATTGAGAGCTTTGCCTGGAAGCTGAAAATGGAAACCAGTCTAACAGACTTTCTAGTGATGAGGTATGTGTATGGGGAACCTGGCTGGACCTAGAACTTTAACAATGAAATAGCTTTTTTAGATAGTGCTGTAGGAAGCTATTGAAAAAATAAAGTTGATAGCCGTAAAAGGCTGCTCCCATATTTGAATTTTCTTAACAGCCAGAAGAGATACTGATCAGGAGTATGTGGGAGAACTAACCAATAGAGAAAGTGGATTTTTATTGGTTTACATAATTACATAACACCATTGATAATTGAAATGCTTGAGAACTTAGTAAAGAAAGCTTACAGAGGAATTAAATCCTTCTCTTTGTGATAGGTAAATCTCCAGTTCCATCTTTTATCATAATTTACACTAGTTACTTCAGTTGAGAAGAACTCTCTAGATTTCATTTTTGCTCTTGGGTGTTGTTGAGGCTATTGAAATGCAGATTTTTCTAGCATGACAGGTTCTATGGAGTTTTTTTGCAAAGTTTTTTGCTGAAGGCTCAAAAAGAGACAAATCTGGTGCTAGAGAATTAGTCATTTTTAGATGCCAGAGATTATCTGCTGTTTAAGAAATGCATTCTGTAAAAAGTGTAATTTTTAATGTTAAAAAAAAAAAAAGAAAAGAAACAATGTTGTGAAGACAGCATCATTAACAATATTTTGGAACAGGATGTAAGAAAAATACATCTTACAAGAAAAACAGCAGGAAGATAACAGATAAGCAGAATGTAATTATCCATTTTGGAAGATGGCCAGCACAACTAATTTGGAACATCCAAAGGACAATAACTTGTACTGGTTCATTTATAAGACAGGTCTGAACTGGTTTTGCATTTCATGAGTCATATGATTGTTTTATTTAAAGAACACAGCATAGCTTTCTGTAGAAATCATGAATTGTTTGGCTTAGGCCTTTCATTATTTTCAGCCTATTGAAATGTATTATTTTGACATTTTTTCACCTTTTATTATATCAAAGGAACATTTGCATGAAAAGGAAAGTGCTATAATCATGAAGTGTTGAAATGTTTCTTTTTTTTAGATCTTTGTAAATATTGCCAGAAGTGTTCAGCTTTTGACATATTCCTGTGATTATTTTTCTACAAAGGTGTTGCTTTGGAAAGCTTCTGATTAATTCTTATTCATATAAGCTATGTTTACAGCATTTTTACTTACTCAAAATCTCCAGTTAATATAATTTTAAGTTACTGAAGGTATCCTCCTGGATTGTCTCTACCCATAAATTACTGGATCATATTAATTTAAAGGAAATAATACATTCTTTTATAACACTAATTTGTCTTTTCCATTAAAGATTCATATTCTAATTCCAAACTATCTAAATTATGTAACCACATATAAAGGTGGTTGCAAGATACCTGTTACATTGTAGTCAAAAAAAGTAGACACTGTTCACTTCTACAAGAATGTCTTTCCTACAACTCTGCAAATTCATTGATGAGCTTAATTGCTGCTTTATTTCCATCAATTTCTCATTAAACTGTTCAAATACATTACAACAGTGGGGTGGTGTGAGTCATTAGAAGATTAGTTTTTTCTCATTTCTCACTTTTTCAGTGGTCAAGTCTATATGAACATGAGTTTTTGGCAACCAACGCAGCTCGTTTAGCTACAGAACCTACTCCATATGGAAAGAAAATGTTATGGTCTCATGAGTAGGCTGTCCACTGAACCTGAGCCACACCTTTCAAAGTGATTTCAGAGTCAACTGGGAGTATTGAGGTAGGCTGATAATTTGGGTCAATCATATCACTATTTTGAAAGCACAGATTAGCTTCAGCCTACAACTAGACACCACATCACGGGGGGAAAGCAGACTGAAAATAACATTGGGTTTGCAATGCTGCTTCAGAGCAGTGTAAGCCTTGGTTTTCTAAATAAATCTAGTAGCAAGAGCTGTGATGGGCTCGTACCCTTTATTGTGGCTGAAACTGCAATTGATAACTGCTTCCTCTACTGTTGAGCTTTACTCTCCATTTCCTTCTGCTAGTTAGGCATACAACTCTCCTTTGAAGAAGAACACAAGCAAGCAAACAACCAGACAAACAAGAAATACATCAGCTGGATCCATGTCTTCCTAGTTGCCACTTTACAGACACAATCTGCTGGAAAGCACTGATGGATTGCAATGTTGTTTGATTGCCCCCAAGCACGCAGGGACAACAATGTGTGTGCTGTCTTTATTTCCTGTCCTTTCTAAGATTCCTTTGCTGCAATCCATGTGTAGCTTTCTGATTCTGGAAAGAACAGAAATGACAGTCAATTTTACTCGTCTTTTTGTTCAATATGCTAACCCTCCTACTTAGGCACAGTTTAAGTACTTGTTTGCAAGTTCTGTGTTCATAAGTTGAAGTCTTATAAAGTGTTTCCTGCTGAAATGTCATACTGGCTAGAATTCAACAGCAAGTAAATATTGCTGTCCTCACTAATTTGAAACAGTGTGAGTTTTAAATTTTTAGCTTCAGGAGATTTATTAAGATTGCAGTTGTCATCACTCTCCCTTCAGTCTATCAAGATAGGTCACAACTGTAGGAACTATATTTTTCAGAATTATTGCAGTTGCTGTAAGTTCCATTTCTTTAATTCCTGTTATAAAATACAGCAGGGTCATGATCAGTCAAAGGTTGGATTCAATAATCTTAGAGGTCCTTTCCAATCTAAATGATTCTGTGATTCTGTCATAAATCCTCAACCATAAATAAGCAAAAGGTATCCATGAAAAGGTTTTAGTTAAAAAAAAAAAAAGAGAGAAAAGTTAAGTAACTTGTTTGATTAAAAATATCTTTTGATTTTGTAAAAAGCTGACAAGATTCTTATGCACACCTTTGCTGACTGAGTTTTGAATTACCATTGCATTAGTATGATCAATTTCTTTTAAATTGGTGAACGTTCTTCATGGCATATTTAAGGAAGATATGTGCTCTTGCTGTGTACATGAAGATTGTCTGCAGAGAAAATGCACTGTTTTGTTACTTACATATTTTACTGACTTTCTGTCAACTCCTTTTTTGTTTTATGTATTTACAGCTTCTGTAATATGTTCTAGATCAGTAAAACATTGCTCCATAGTAGGAGGCATAAATTGGTGAAATTATTACTTTTGGTCTAGAAAATTTCAATATTCATTGTTAAGCAGATTTATCACTACAACCTTATCACTACCACACAGTCCTTTTTTGAAGAAGTATTTATAAAGTACTTTTGTCCATCCATTCATTCAGGCTATCTATAGAACACTTGGTCCTAGTAAACCAAGATATGTTTAGTTAAAACTGTGTTACAAAAGAGAAGGTCAGGCAAAGAGTTCCAAGACTTCACTGGGGCTTTTTATCACAGATGTAAGAACACTATGCAAATGTTCTGATTTTGAAAAGTCATCACCCAATTTTAAAGGCTTTTTAAAAACAACTTGAAGCTTTACTCAGTCCTAAAAGAAAGGGCAGTTTTAAATCCTAATTTTAAATAATTTTAAAATTAAATCTAAAAAATTCTAAAAAAAATAATAATTTAGAGGACAAAATATCTCTACTACAGCCATTCATTGCTTCTTATTGACATTATGTGGAGAGGCCTTGACTAAAGGTAGCTTTGACTTGGCAACTGCAATAAGAGTATCAGGCAACTTTCAGCTGTAGAAGGGCCACTCTATTACTTTCCAAATTCAGCTCTCAAAAAGAAACAAATAATTTGAGAGACCAAATTATGAAGTTTTGTAAAGTAAATATAGGTCCATTTTATTAGATCATTTATTTTGTGTCATAAATAATCCTGGTTTATTTCTGTAGTCTCAGTCTTTTTGGAATTATCTCTTAAATGTATTGGTGAGGTCTCCTGTTTCTCAGCTATTTGTGTATAAGATTTCCTTAAGTTATTATCTGACATTTCATATGATAAGATATAAATATTGAAAAGTGTTAATTTTGCATGAAGTTATGAACAAAAATAAAAATAAAGTCAGCTCTAGTAAAATTAAGAGTCAAATAGTTTTTGATATAGAGGTAGATTCCAAAGTCTTCATAATTCTTAGATAGGAATGGGGAAGGGTCATGTAGAGAAATATTTTATTTTCAAGGTTTCTCTTCCATGGTTCATCTTCAGGATGTAATAAAATAATGAAAAGCTTCTATCAGGGAATGGCTAAATAAGGCTTTTGTCCTATTCATTATGATACGTTGTCTCCTCAGAGCCCATTTCAGTAGCTTGGAGGCAATTTTCCTCAGATACATTTCTTTTTAAAGACCTTCTATACGTGAAATAGGATTCAGGGGACATTTGTGTGTAACATTTTCAATACAATTTTGCATATATTTTCCTTGAAGCTATGCAATCGTTTGCAATCTAAAACATGCATGCTGTTTCCTACATCTTTATTTGGCTTCCAATATTCCTATTTTATGAATCCAGAAATAAAAACTTCTGTAACACAATATGAAGTCATTGTGTCCAGTTAAAATTAATCATAACAGGAGAATATTTTAAAAGGTATATGAGGCCATATAAGGTTTCAGCTCCAATTATAAGTCGTATAGTGGAATGACATGTTAAATAAATGGTCACTAACATCGAGAAGTCATGGTTTTTTTCTTGGAATCTTTAATTGAACTATTATATTTCAAGAAGATTTGAATATTGTTCTTTAATTAAGAAATGTGTTTAAACCCATTTATATCATTCTACTTGTTTATACAAATGCAGCACAGATACACATAAATATGTTTAATACATTCCAGTAACAAGAATGTTGATCATCTAAGATACATTATTGCTGAAATTGAGTAATTAGGTGCCTTACACATCTAGATTTTACTGTCAGTGTAGATATCTGACTACAACAGGGAAATAAAACAACTGCAAGGGAAATGACAGAGATTTGTGGAAGTATATGTCCCTTACTTTGGGGATAATGTTGAGTTTGTGACTCTTAATTTCAATGTACTAAAAAAAAAATAAAATAAAAAATTGAAATTAAATAGTTGGCCATATTACCTAAAATTTCAACTCTTTCCTAAGAGTTTTAATCAACTAAAAGGCTTGAAAACTTCAGTGGTTTTAGGCTTGATATCTGCAAGGAAAATCTTTGAAACTTTGAATTTCAGAACTGCTATATTTTTGTTGCAATTTTGAGGAAGAAAATGTATTAGATGTTTACTGTAAGAGGACTACTTGGACTCTGGAAGAGAGAAATAATATTAATAGAACTAAGTAAAAGATTTTTCACCAAAAATTACTTTAATCAAAAAACTATGCTTTGGCTCCACGAAGTTCTTGACAGAAAATTATTTATTACCAATTTTGCTTAAAAAAGGTTACTATATGTGAAGAGAGACTATTGTGCAAGTCCCAGCTGGTCTGCAATATGAAGCAACCTACATTTGAAGGTTTCTATAGAGACTAATATGAACAAAAATGATGTCCTGAATCAAGACTTTAAAGTACAGGTTGGATTCCTCCCATTGACATTTCATGTCTAGAGGGTTAGCCTTTTACTTATAAGAGAGGAGTGTGGATTTCCATTTTAGTAAATGGAAGTCAATATAGGCAGTGGAGTCTAAAATACACAGCTATCTGCTTTAAAATAAGATGAATTCCTCTCTCTACTCCAATGACTGTATTGACATGATCTCTTCCGATTGAAATGAGAATTTAGATAACTGCTTGAAGGTAACCCGTACTCTGTAAAGACTAGAGGCTCAGTTCAGCACAGTCTACTTTGCAGTGAGCTCAAGAGTATTCTGCACATCCCTGGCTGCACTGATTTGCACTGTGTATCTGGTTCATGTGTAAACATCAAAATAGAAGTATCTAACTTCAAAATGAATCTGTGTCCCAGTTTTGTCTGGGATAGAGTTTATTTTCATATAGTATCTAGTATGGGGCTATGTTTTTGATTTGTGCTGAAAACAGTGTTGATAACAGGGTGGGGTTTTTTTCATTATTGCTGAGCAATGTTTACACAGCAAGGAGGCTGGGCATGCACAGGGCGTTGGGAGGGGACACATCTGGCACAGCTGACTCCAACTGTCCAAAGGGATATTGTGTGACATACAACATCATCCTCAGTATATAAAGTGGGGGGAAGGAGGAAGAAGGGGAACACATTTTTTAATGCGTTCAAAATGGCCAAACTGTTGCTGTAAGGGGAAGGAAAAAACTTTCCAAGAAAACTTTAAGTGGGTAAAGTAGAGAAGAGTTCTTTTACTTATAGGATTTTAGGGATACAAAATATAAAGGAGTATATATGAGTATATGAAGTATAAAAATAATATAAAAGTATAAAAGAGTATAAAAGAGTACAACACATGTTGACTAGTAATGAATAGAAAAGACTGGTGCTATGTTGAACTCATGGCCTCAGGAATACCATATGAACTCTTTTTCCAAGCATCACCACTTCAAAACATGCAGAGTAAATTAATCTGAAAGGCATCCCTTTAATTTTTTAAGTGACTGTATTTATCTTCCTGAGTTTCTGTTATAACTGATTGAGCCCTGACTTTCTGGAGGTGGCTGTACACCTGCCTGCCTGTGGGAAGCAGCAAATTAATTCCCTGTTTTGCTTTGCTTGTTTGCATGGCTTTTGCTTTACTTCTTAAACTGTCTTTATTTCAACCCATGAGATTTGTCACTTTTACCCTTCCAATTCTCTCCCCATCCCATTGAGGAAATGTGAGTGATTGTGTGGGGCTCAGTTGCCATCGGCAGTTAAACCATGGCAATCCTTCGTTATGGATTTGATTAGTTGCTGTTACATACATGCGTAATAGTGTTTGAGGTGCCCCAAAGCATCCAAATCCAAAGCCACACCATTTGAAGAAGGGAAAAAAGACTGAGGGGAGTCCTGTGTCACTCTGGAACAACAGCTGGGGGTTAGCAGCAGATATTTCAAATGGCCCTACACATCTACATGTGGGCATTTATACTGAATCCCACATATCTTAATTTGGAGATGAAACACATCCTTGAACTCAAACTGAACAAACTGAATCCCTCCATACATTGTATCCTTTTTAGGTTAGTATCCTTCAGTAATGAAACTACATGAACTGCCACCTCACACTCTTATTAATTTTTTTTTTTTAAAAGTGATTGATAGACATGACATTTGCCTGAATGAAAAATAAAAGGAAACTTTGGCATATCAAAAGTTATCTTGAAATAGAGTTCTCTTTCTCTGCTTTTTTTTCTAGCTAGAAGGAGGATTCAGGCACAGCAAGCACAGAAGGTGGCTTTGTATGAAGGAGAACAGAAACAAGGTCTTTGAGGCCAACACTGGGCTGCTGCTATGATTTATTTTAGTGCTGAAAGTCTCTAAACAATGAAGCTGCCAACTTTTTCTGCAAGCATTTATTTTACACTCTCACTATCAGAAAATCAGTCCTTGTTATTTACCCTGAATTGTAGGTAAAGGACGTGGAAACAGTGGGCATAAAATATATGAAAATGTTCATGATTTGTGCTACTTAGCAAAGTCTCCACTAAAGTAACTCCTTCAGTCTTTCCTAAAGTAGCATTTCTTCCAGATTTCTGATGACAAAAATTATATTTTTTTGATTTTTAGACAATATTCTGTTGCAAAGAGCGATTTTCTTCACATTTGCTCAGAAGTTTAAACTTTACAATCATACCATAGTAAATCAGAGTATTTGATTTTCTGTGGCTAAAAATAGGGAAATCAATACCAAACCCAAAATCCTATCAAGGACATTAGATTTATTTTTCACTAACTGAATGATTTAAAATCTAATTAATTACATCTCTATTTATCCTTTAACTGTTTCTTAAAGGACAACCTTGGTAGAAAAATAACTGGTTTTGTTGGATGGATATTTTTTTTCTTAAATTTCAGGTGATATTAATTAGAAGCTTTGATATGCATTTTTGTCTGATATTTTTTCCAAGCTTTGGCTGGTTTAGGAAATTGTAGATTAGAAATATCCACCAATATAGCAAGATTTTGCTAATGTTTGACAGTTTGGTGATCATCATCATAGGAGGGACAACTCTGGAATTTAGAAGTGTCTTATCCTTTGTGAGGTGTTTTGTTTGGTTGGTTGGTTGGTTTTGCTGGTTTTTTTGCTTTTATTGAATCTACCTCATGGGAGGAAAAAGATATGGAAAATATTAACCCTAGTCCTGATTTTGTCTAATTTAGAAAAAAATATTGACCCAAAATAGAATGTCTTCAACAATGTGAATGAAAACAGTGTTCTAGTCTATCTGAAGATAGGTTAGAGAATACAGATTTTCCTCTGTGATGTATAATTACTACAGTATGAGTTAAACTTATGAGTTAAATTCCTTTTGAAATTCTAATGCTGCTGACCTTTGGAGAGCTATGACTGAGGGTAACTATGAAAAGAAACTCATTCAAGTTTATCATCTATAGATGTAACAGTCAAGATGCTGGAAATCACAGAAGACTGGAGAACTTGAAAAAGTCAACTGCACTAACCAAGAACATGCCAATGGTACCACTAAACTATTATTAACCATTTCCAAATCTGGATGTCCTACAGCCTCCAGAGGCTGGTGCTTAATAATTTTCACAGTTGAAAACTTCATCTTAATACTTCATCTGAAATAATAATAATAATAAAAATACCAATGACTACAATAGTTACAACTAAAGATTTTTGTCCCATTTTTTAGTGAGATAGAAAACATGTTTGTTTCTTCTTTGCAGCAAGCTTGTACCTGTCTGAAGGGCATTACAAAATAGCTCTCTCTGTTGCCTTTCATATAAACCAAAATATTAATGTTTTCCCAAATAGTGTGCTTTCTTGATTTCTGACCAGTGCCACTGCCATTTAACAGAATCTCTCCAAAAGTCTGACAACATTCCTGCACAGCTATTTATTCCAATACTTCTTCAACTGATTATACCTATGAGTAGGAAAACCTGCCACAACTCCACTGAGTGGTGCTTTTGTTTTACTGCTTTTTCAATCAATTTTTCAGGATCATTTCCGCTTGAGTCTTGTCTCCAGTGTGCTTGAATGCACACATACTGGTCTTCAGGCAAAGAATTGTGCAGTAAGAATTTCCTTGCATGATTTGTCCTCTACCAGTTATTAAATAATGAAGCTGCGCTAGAAGAACAGGGCACTGACTTCCCGCACACAGCAAGATTCACAGGCTCACTAACAGCTGTTTAAAACTAGTGTATCAGTGTCTATAGCAACAGGGAAACAAGATGTTAAACATTAGCTGTCTTACAAACTGCACATTACTTTCTTTTCAGATTTGGTCAATGCTGTTGGGAGTTTTTTAATAGAATGTTACCCTTTCTGTACAACCTGAGTATTGGATGACAACAATTTCAATTTTGTGGAATATCTTTTCCTCCAAAAGAAGAAATAGAATGAAATTCAACTTAGCTTCAGAAGGATCAAAACATTTCATTTTCCTAATTGATCTAATATGGTTGGGGAGTTTTATGTCTATTTGGTTTTGGATTTTGTTTCTTTATGGTACAGTCATTTATAATTATAAATACTGTTTTAGTTAAATCACTTGTTTTGAAGTAGGATATACCAGTTATTAACAATCAAATAGAAAAATGTGAATTAAAGTATCTGGCACAGTTTGTCTTCTAAATAGTGACTCTCTTCACCTGTGTAGATATTCAAAAAATAAATTGCAGAAGCATTTCATTAGTTTTTTAATCCTTTATTGTTCTGTGCCAACAGATTGCTCAGCCTGATTCATTTGGGAGATACTAAACTCCCAAAGTAAATAGTCTTAGGTACTCAAGAGAGCCAGTATTACAATTTCAGAACTATGAACTACACAGTCATAATCAACTGCCTGTCAAAATAACATAAAGGTGCTTTTTTTCCCTTAAATGCCTCTTCACTATACTGTTCAATAAAAGCAATTTGTGCTGTCTGTGGTGACCTTTATGTGGTATTACATGGTTTGCAGAGGAAGTGTGTCTGATCAATAGTTAGTTCTCAGGGATGAGAGCAACTGAACTCTTGGATTCTTCTCCTGCTGGAATACAACTATAATGGTAGATGATGCAGGACTGTACTCTATTATTAATTGGTGACTTGCTTAGAAACATGTCCTTATTTCTCTGAATACATTGCTAATCAGAAAAATTTCTAAATAAACAAATAGTAGTCTATGTTTTTGGTAGTTTTTAACTACTTGTATTTATGATTAATTACCAAAACCTGTCACTGCTTTGAGAGAAATATTGACTGTGAGAAAAACAAATGAAAGTTGCAGGTGTGCATTCACAAATATTTCTTCACTCTCACATGCGTTTCGGTCAAGTTTCAAGATTTTATATTGTAGAAATATTGCTGTTTGTAATAAATCAGTTCATTTTGATCTACTGGTTCTGATGAGGTAAGGACTTAGACGGAACACTGGAATGCCAGTCCATATAAAGCCTATTTTGAATTCAACCCTTAACCTTATAGTGGTTTTCTAAAAGATCTCTCAGTTACACCAATATTATCCAGTAGAACTTTTTCACAAGTTTACTAATGGCAGATCCTAAAAATTAGACCTTAACACTGACTTTGAGAAAAGTTGTTTCTCCACAGCACAGTAAACATAATCCTAGTCTCTATGTGGCTCATGGAAGAACAAACCCATAATTTGTTCTTAAAGCCATGTTAGCTCTCCTTTACTGAGGTACTTGGTCTTATTCACTGGAATGATTTAAGAGGTAAAACAGAGATTTCATTTATTATAATATGAAATATTTCTAAGTTAAAGCAAGAATAAAAGCGTTATTTTCAATAATATTCTTATAGTAATCCCTCTAATTCTACTATTTGGAAACTTCTGAATTTACTCACCTGTGAGAATGTGAATTAACTTATCTATGTATTTGCTCTCACCCTACTTAATAATTTATGTTTTCACTTTTTGGCCAAGAAGCAAATGTTCCAGTTTGTTTCAAATTAGGAGTTTTTTGGAAGGGTAAGCACAGCCCACCTGTGTACAGCATTTCTTGTATCTTCCTGTTTGCCTCCAATATCAGTGAGACTTCAGTCATGTTTTCATCTAATTATGCATTAGAGAACTAGTAACTATTTATCATTTGATCAGTCTCTAGCTATGTTTTTATGATGTTCTACAATAAAAGTCATTCCCCAATCTGACCAAGTTAACAAAATCTAACAGAAAATGCACAAGAGCAGGCATTAACTGATTGGCAATGATGGATTCAGTCATGGAATTACTATAAATTCTACTAATTTAAAATTAAATGAATTTTACTCTTACAAAACTTTGAGAAAATGTTGGTTTAATACCATGTAAATTGTTCTTTTACACACCCAGCTATAGAAAAAAGTCTTTGGAAACATCTTTGTAAATAAATTCCTTTAGAGAAATAAGCAGAAGTCAGATCTTTTAACCAACCAACCAACCAAAAAAACCCACCCCAAACAAATCCAAAATAACCAAACAAAAAAAAACAGAAACCCAAGCAAACAAACCCCAAAAAAACAACAACAAAAAAGGGCACAAAGCAAATCCAACATAAAGAATTAAGCTAAAAAATAAGTTTTGTGTGTAATTGTATTGTAAGCTTTATAGTGGCATTGCTAGGAAGGCACCGAGGGAAGAGGATAGGGAAAAAAACCACAAACAAAAAACTATGAAATAAATATCCGAAAAAGAATTATCAAATAAACACTTGATCCTTTCAGGAAGAACTAAGATTTCTGCTATCATGACTAAACAGCAAGGATTTGATCTTGTAAACTTCAAAAATCCTATTTCACTAGAAGCATATGATTTTCTATATTGTATTATTCCTTTGGGCAAACTTTTAATGACAATAGAAAAGAATATATGGGATCAAAAGAAAAGTAAAACATATGTTCATATTATTTTCAGCCTTTTTGCTTTCTCCTTTATTTAAGGTTTAAAGGGAGAACCTATTTCATACTCCACCTGTTGCAGCAAACCAATTATCAGCACATTCACTGTCCATAGCACCCTTTCCATTCAAGGATTCCCCTGGCTAACCTGATCTGAATCAACCATTTTTTTATATAACTGCATATTTTATGTACAGAAGTTTTCAAACATTTAAGCAATTTCAACCAACTTTCTACAAGCTTTTAAGATAAACATCATATTTCAGAAGTCCTCACTGAAGCAAAGCAGAATGCATGATACTGTTTGATGACATTGTAAGAAGAAAATTATTCTGATAAGGCAGGAACCCCAGGCTCTAAGCCAAAATTACTCAGCCTTCATCATCCAGGTTTCTCATAAATTTTTATCCTACTTCATGTTTTCAGCTTGATGTCAAATATCAGATCAATTAATTTCTATATTTTGTTTTTCCTTTCAAATACAGTTCAGATGACAGCAAAAGTCTGAGAGTAGGTAGGAAGCTTAATCTAACATTTACCAAAAAAAAAAAAATCATAAAATATTCACCTGTGGTTCAAATCTAGAAAGGAAATGGAGGTTGGGTTTCCCTGTGACTGAAATTGCACATATATCTTCATTGATTAGTATATACATAAAATTTTGAGTTGAAATTTTTACTCTTCCCATTCAGAAAGTTATTTGACCTTTCATTTTTCAACTTCCACATTCAAGAAAATGATGGTACCTCCTTTTTTTGTGTACTAGTTTGAAATCTACTGGAGCAAATTATCTTATAAATCCTGCAGAGTATTATAAAACACAGTAAAAGCAGAAAGTTAGATATCTTGCTTTCTTGCTGATACTTCAGATATGTACCTCTGCTAACCAGTTTCTAGTATTTAAGCACATCAGTGTGCCTCAGGGAACCCTGCTGCCTCATTTCTTAATGTTATTCTTCCTGTTACAGAAAAGATGCTACCAAGTGCACCCACATTCTGCAAAACTATTATCTTTTATATATGTTCTAATCTTCAATTAAGCTGTCCATGCAATATATATAGCTATTGCAAAGGGCTGAAATGTTGAAATACTTCAGATCATGACATACATTGATTTACTTCATCACTAAGTGACCTCTCACTGCCTTGACTATTCAGAACCTTACATTTCCTAAGTTTTTAAGTGTCTCAGGATCTGTAACTGTAATTGGAAAGGCTGTTGAGGAGATAAGAACAGAATCTTAGCCCTCTCAAAAGTCAGCAATATTAAATTTCTCTTCTGTCTTTTTTGAAAGTGCTTATTTCCAGACACAAATATTTGATAGTGCTGAGTTACTTACGTCAGAGTATCCCCATGCAGCAATACAGGGTAAGGGAAGAGGTGCTGGAAAGCTGCTCAGCAGAAAAGGACCTAGTGATGTGGGTCATCAGGAGCTGAACACAAGCCAGTGTGTGTGCCAAGGGGGCCAAGAGGGCCAATGGCATCCTGGCCTGTATCAGAAACTGTGTGGCCAGCAGGACCAGGGCAGTGATTGTCCTCCTATGCTTGGCATGGCTCAGGCACATCTCTAATCGTGTGTTCGTTTCCGGGTGCCTCGCTACAAGAAACACATTGAGGTGCTGTAACTTATTCAGAGAAGGGAAATGAGGCTGGTGAAGGGTCTGGAGCACAAGTCTTACGAGGAGCTTAATCCCAGCTGAGGGAGCTGGGGATGTTTAGCCTGGGGAAAAGGAGTCTCAGGGAGGGACTTTATCACTCTCTACAACTACCTGAAAGGAAGATATAGCAAGGTGGGGTTTGGTCTCTTTTCCCAGGCCACTAGTTATAGGACAAGCAGAAATAGTCTCAAATGCACCAGGGAAAGTTCAGGTTGAATTTCAGGAAAAAATTCTTTCACTGAAAAGGTGATCAGGTATTGAAGAAGGGTGCCCATGGAAGCAGTTGAATCACTGCCCTGGAAGTGATTAAAAAGCTTCTAATTTGGTTCTTAGGGACTTAGCTTAGTGTAGTATCTGGTAGCGTCAGGTTAAGCATTGGATTTGGTTATCTTAGAGGTCTTTTCCAACTGTACTGGTTCTCTGATTCTATGATATACAGAGATGGTCATGTGAGGGACTGGATTTGTATCTCACTACATTATTATTGTGTCAGATCAACAACCTCTTGTGTGTGTGGAGAAGGTTCAAGGTCTGCAGCCAAAATGGCAGCTCAGAAGGCATGGCATCTCAGTCAAAAAGGCCCACCCGGTAGCCCACCCACACCACAACACCTGGAGCCTCTGACTGGCCAACTCAGTGCTCCCTCCGGCTGGGAGGGCAGTGAGTGGTCAGTGAACTGATTGCCTTGCTTGGGAGGAGTGGCCACACTGGCCAGAGCACATAAATAGAGGAGAATGGGAGTTCCATTTTGTTCAGCTTTTCCTCTCCTGGGTTCTGACATTGTGTGGCTTTTGTCAGTAACTCTTTTTCTCTCTTTCTTTACTCCTTTCTTCTCTTAATCTCTTTTTTCCCTCTACTATTTTCTTCCTCTTGTGGGTAACTTAGAACTGATGGACTGTACTTTCACAAAGTTGTGGGCTGGTGTTTGCTCAGCGCTTTGTGAAATGCTTCTCCTTGGTTGCTTGTTACTCCTGTAAATCTTTTACCAAAATGCTTATTTTCTCACTAACTTAAAACAAGCCTGTAGGGAAACACTTGTGGTTATTCTCTTTACTTGAGTTCAAGATATTAAACCAAAGGCTGTGCAAGAGTTTGTGTGGACAAACTCTTGAAGTCTTAAATATAAGTAAACTACCTGGGCAAGTGTGTGGCCTAGGCCTGGTGCTTTTCAATATATTTGCTTTTTAATGAAGCAGGAAACACAGATTTCCTGGTAGGGACAGTTGCTTTGTTTTTAGTAATTGGTAAAAAATTATGTCTTTATTTGCTGGTTCTTTAAGAAAAGGTTGAAATTTTGGACTAAGATGTGTAGGGGGCAATGCCAGGAGGTTCCCTGGAATTATGAATCTGCTGTAGCTACAGAAAATACAAACATTCAAAAGATAGCCAAACTTTAAGCATTCCTCGAAGTAAAAGCAAAAAAAAAACAAAAACAAAAACAAAATAAAACAGAATTACCCACCCCAATGGACTTAGACTGAACTAGAATATCTGAATATTTGAATCCCCTTCTCAGATGAGGACAAAAACCCACTAAAATATAAAAAAAAAATGCAGAGAACTACACATAAAATTAACAAGATGTCCCTTGATTTAGAAGGAAAGGTAGTATTTCATGGTTTAAGGAGGTTAAATCAGATTGGATTATAGTCAAATACATGAAACTATAACAGATATTAGTTTGGATATGGAACTGTGTGTAAATCATCCATGCAGTCATTATTATTGCTTTTTTTGTCTTTTTTTATGGCAAAAACCCCTGCCTTGATGTCTTATGGTCTGACGCAAATTTTCTAAAGTTTTTTGGGAGTGTCTACTTACGCTGAAGTAACTCTTGCATATTTTATTGTTTGTGCTTTTTGCTTTCAAAGATAACATCAGGAAACTGAAAGTTGGGACTACTCTTAGAGTACCCCTTTATGTGAGGTATGGAATTTCAAGAGGATCCTTTAACTATTTTACTCGATAATAACAACATTTTTTTTGTCTGGATGCAGTGTTTGTACTTCTGTGACAAATTTTTTGAGCCCCACTTACACCTCTGCATTGCAATTTTGGCTTTACCTTGGAAAAAGACATATAATATTCTCAAAGTTTTGTGTATGTATTTTGCATGCTGTAGATAATCCGTGAGAATATCAAAGACCCAGTCATTACAAAATATAAATTTCAACAAGTTCCAGTGAAATTGGTTCTACCTCTTATTCTTGTTAAGAGGCTCTAATGTACTTATAATGCCTGAACAAGGTGAGGTGTTTGTCAGTCTAGAGGTTTTACATACACTAAAGTGTAATTGTCTGACCTCTTTATGTAATTTTGTGTTCTGAGTGAACATATATATTCTAAGCAAATATATTAAAATATCTGCTAATTTTTATATTGATTGTTGAAGTAAAAGAGCTTACTTCTACTGGGACAGACACTGCAAAAATCACTTACAGATTGACACATCTTTAGGTTTTCAAATTTTTTTTTTTTTGAAGGAAGCTGTTATAATCCCAGAGGAAATATCTACCCACAAAAAAAGCAGTGGCATTGAGTAACATTGTGATAACTCTTCTTGACAAATAACTTTCTTTTCCTATTAAAATTTCTTTTTTAAATTTTTGGCCCTTTTTTTTCTGAATTTTTACTTTACATATTCACTTTTTGTTTTCACATTTCTCTAAAACAATGTCATTAAATAAAATATTTTTTAATCAATTTGCTATACTACATTGGAAAAAAATAATGAAAAATCCAACATATTTTTTATAAATATATCATGGGAAAACAATTTTATTTTCTCATTACACTATTTTCAACATCTACAAACAGTATATTTATTCTTTACTTAAACAGGGGAACTTGATCAGCTTCAAAAGCTGATTAATGTTTTATAAAAGCTTCTGAAAAAATTAAAGTTGAAGATTTTTGCCATGAAAATTCTGCTGTAACACTTGGTCATTGGTTCAGTGGATTTGATTCAAAGTACCAGTGAGAAACACAGAGCAGATGGATAAATCTCACTAACCAGCTTCCCAGTGTGTGAATGCAGCAAAAAAGAAATAGTTAGGAGTGATGAGCAAAATTTAAAAATAATATTTTTATTTTTCAATACATGTGGTATTATATTTTTTATTTCTATTTTACTTCTTCTCTTGTTTAGCTTTGTTTCTTGTCTGTTATGTTAAGTTACAAAACACCCACTAGATTTTAACAATGCTTCCTACAGGTCTCAGCTGGGTATGGAACCAGAGCTGGAGTAGAAGGTTCTGTGTTCTACTACTAAATGCTCAAGCATGCGACTCATCTGTTTTGCGTGTAACATTTAGTTCATTTCATAACATCTCTGCTATTCTAACTAAATATTTAAATCAAAAGTGTGTTGGGATTTGTTTCAGGGTTTTTTTTTTTGTGGACGAATGATGGACAGGATGATTTGACCATTTAGTGTAGCTTCAGCTTTGTTATGAAAATAAAAACAGAAATATGAGGAAATTAAATATAATTTGTAGAAGCAGACCTTATAATCATGCAAGCATATGTCCACATGTTAATGAACAGTAAAAAATACTGACTGAAACTTCATAATATTTCAAAAGACCAATTACTCTGGCCTGGGAAAATAGGCATAAAAATCTGAGAAAGTAGACTCCAGCAATTTAACTGAAAGTCTGTTGGAACTAATAATGAAAATGTCTTAAGTCTTATAAACAAATAACAAAAAGGACATCTAGACCTCATCAAAGGTTCAAATACATAACAATATATTTTGATTTGTTATGCTGCTAGAGTGGGAAAAGTCATTTAGAAAAACTGAAATATTACACCCACATAGCTCATCCTTCTTATTTCAATAAAGCAGATACTTAAATAATTTTTACTTTGTTTTATGAAAGTAATAAGAAAAAAAAATATCTTGCACAAATGTTCTGAAATGAAGATACAGTCTTTCCAAATGACAGTTCCAGGGCTATGATGTTACTTGAGACATGTAGGTTAATCTGGTAAGATTGTACTCAGGTCAGACATCTGTAAGATCAGACAGTATGCATTACAGCCTGGAAGCTCACAAGATAATTTGTCATGCCAAACTGCTTGGCCTGACAAAAATGCATTTTGCTATTTGCTACTGGCTCTGACACAAAAAGACTCAATGCAAATTTTTCAAGCACAAATTATCCCACAGATGTTTGTGAATGGATAGAACTTTCAGAAAAGCTAAAAAGGAGGATTTTTTTTTTTAAAGCAATTAGCTGTGTGTGTTCCCTCCCCCTACCAAAAGAAAGCAGAAGAGCTTGAAATTCAGATGTCAACAGTTTTCTGTAAAGTATGAATTTGTCTTCAATAATGAAAGAATATAATCAGTAGATAGCATAACATGGAAAGGAAAATGAGACAGAAGAAAATAAAAGGAAAAAACACTGGTGAAACAGAATAAGTTCATAAGTATATACTGCAAAGGTAGTATATACTAATATCAGTATATTTTAGCAATAGTGGTTGAATGAGAATACAAAAATATAAATATGACTTTGTTGCACAATGGATTAATCTGATCTATTCTTTCAACTCACAGAGAATTTACTGGGTTTTTTTGATAGAATACTATATTTTTAATCCTAAACTGTTGTTCTGTGACTGTTGAAGTTACCTACAAAGAGATGTTTACTTTTCAAAAGACAAACCTACCAGATTCAGAACATTATCCTCAGTGAAAGGAGTTATGCACTCCTAATGTGTCCTTCTGCCAAGGATTGCACACTTCCTTTACAAATAAATCTTTTGTAAGCTTATCAAGAGATATTTTCCAGACAACACTGAGTTTGCCACTGTAACCTTCTGAACAATCCATTCATATTTCAACCATAGACAGAAGAATCAGCAACCTGTACTGAAAGAATAGGAAGGAGATTTTATTTTTTTTTTAATTCTTATATATATAAGAATAAGACAACAAATATTGCCATAAAAAAGAGGGTCTGGACTTAATCTTTCTTTTTTCCTTTTCTTTCACAAATAGACTAAACTGTAGTTTTCTACTTTTATATGGAAGTAATTGAGATTTATCTCTTTCATTGTCTTCAAGTGTGCTATTGAAAAGAAAATAGATGTTGCCAGAACATTATAACAAAAATCAGGTCTTACAACTGGTGAGCTATTTAAAAGCATTCCAGCACTGTATTTTGTTTAGATGACAAGTTTAGATGGCTTGATAACCAGTAAGAGGATCACATCCTGGAAAAAAGGATACTTGTATACATTATATTTCTTACATGTCCAGAAGCTTTGTGTTGCACCATTATACCTTGGTTTGTGATTGTCCTAGGAAGCGCAAGGCAAATGGGAGTTGGAATTTCATTTAACAGTGAATTTTCTAAATGTGCCTCAGTTGCAGAAGTTGCAGCTAAATAACCTTAGTGACTACCTGCTGCGCAAACACTCTTTAGGAGGCCTGATTCTCATTTACAGTAACACCCTTTTCTCTGTCAGTGGTACTGATTAGGAAACTTTAAGATGTGGTAAATACAATTTTAAAGCTGCTTTACATAACCAGAGCAAACAAAGGGGGCTAAAGATAAATGAAAATTAAGGTCTAATCATTCTATGACCCTACTCATTTCTCACAGCATCACTGGTATAGTAAGGAATTGCTTTTTAAATAGAGTATATCAAATGCTTGTAGTTTATAAAGCTTACTGAGTCAATGAAAATCTAAAAAGGAAAAATGAAAGGAAAGTCTGTAGAAAAGTTACAGCAATTTTGTTAGACCAGCTGACCAACTTGTAAAACAAGTGGAGGCTTTTTGACACAGGAGTTTCATTACACCCTTCTCTGATCCAATGATTAGGCATCTAAACTCAATAAATAACCATTTAGCATCTAATAGAAGACACCTTCCTTCACCTTGTAAAACACAGGTAAAAAAGAGGTTCAAAAGGGCACAAATAGGAATAGTACAACCCAGAATGAAAATAACATGGCTTAGCCCTCTTTAGACCACTTCAGACCTCTTTGTACAACTAATCAGTTTACATAAATTTGAAAAAAAAAGGTCTTTGAACTATAGACTGTCATAATGAAATAAACCAGATTTATCATGACTATTAAAAGACACAAAAATATTATCAGAAAAAGGATTATTTATGCCTTTCCTTAATGCAACTCATGCAAGTATATTATGCTTTTAACATAATATCATTGAAAATTAAATAGAACAGAAATAGATTATAAGCAATATCATTAAACAATACAATAGCAATGTCATGTGCAATAACATATGTAGTGTATGTACATTACATACAATATAGTGACATGTCATCTAGTTTTTATAATAAACAGATCAGGAATAATTTTGCATAAAAGAAATGTGCTTATGAATGTGAGAAAAACTGTAGATTTTGAAAGAAAAATTACTCAAAAATGAGAATTAAGATAGTGGGTTACCCTAAGGGCAAGCATTTAAAAAAAATTAAATTGCTATTTGCAGTGATAGCAGCACAAACTCTTGGCTTTCTTGATCATTCATTTACCATGTAAGTGACTTGGATTATTTCATTGCTAATCATTCTAACTTCACGAGTCTTTATAAATCAACATGAGAAGGCACAAAGATTTATGAGGAATGTATAATTTCCTCTAACATTCTTGAAATGTTTTCAGATGTCTTTAGCTTCTGAAATTATTTTCCTTTATTTTTTGTTAAATCTCTTAAAGTGAATTTTATGCAAACATCTTAAGTTCTGTTCAATAACTGTCATCTCACAGAGGAGAATAATGAAAATTATTAATTATCTTAAATTCCAATGTAATTTTTTTTCCCTTTTTGACGGGGAGTATTTTGTCCCCTTAAATTTTGAACCTAGTGTACATCCCACCGTTTTACAAATTCATGGTTAACTCAGTTAAAATTCAAAAGTTTGGAAACTTTTCTGAACTGACTTCAGCATTTCTTTGCCCTGCAGACTTCAGCTAATAAAACTTGACACGGCCCCAGGCTGAAGGTGTTGTGCAAATTAGAGCAGCTCCAGGCATGATGACTTTGAAAACTTGCTGTTTTATCATGGATTCCTCTTGGTCTCAGGAGACAGCCACTTACGGTCAGTCTGTGAAAGAAATTGGAAGCTGCTAATAGCAGCTTATGTGCACTATATGTTTTGTAAATTGTTGAGACACTTCCTGTATCAGTATATACTGGGTTATTGTAAATGAGAGCTCTATGATTAAAGACCTAAGGAAGGAAGGAATAGCCCAGAAAAAACTGTTCCTAAGTTAATGTAGACAGACCAAAGAAGAGCTTGTTAAGCTTGTTAAAACTTTAAAATAATTGAGACAACCTGAGGAAGACAGATATGTTCATTAACATATGACTCAAAAAGTTCAGGCTGCTCACATTGCAGAGATATAGACCTTCTCGTAGACTACCACATTTTATTTTTTTTGCTTTCTAACATCTATTTCAAATGTTAGTTTTGCTTAAAAAATATTTATATTTGCAATCGCATATTACCTAAAAGACAGCAGATGCCTGTTCTCAGTCAGTAATTAATGCACAAGTTGCAGCAACCAATGGCTAGGAGAACCATGACATTCTACTTGGATTATGTAGAGACAAAAGACATAGGACCATACAAGCAGTGTTACAGGAGAAAGTGAGGGGAAGTGCAACAAGTCTTACGAATGTGGCAGCTTGAAATACAGAGAAATACAGAGAATTATTTTTCCTTTTTGCCTTCTTATGAAAAAATCCATTGTGATAAATGGATTTTCAATCCAACAGTATTATGAGATGCTTGATAACATCTTATTATGCACCAAAATCAAGTCTGGTTTCATGTTTTCTGTAAATCCCATTTTAAGTAACTAAAGGTTTCTATTAGTATTATAGAAATATAACTATTACCTATATTATTTAGCCTTTTCTTGTCCAAGTGAAAACAATTTGGTCAATTTTTTTGGTTCTTAGGTCATGTGTTCCAGCTCCCCAACCATCTTGGTGACCCATCGCTAAACTCTCTTCAGTTTTCTGATATTTTTCTTGTACAGGGGACCCTGAATAAATTATTCAGTATGCAATATAGAAGCGGGGAGTAGAGTAAACACAACCTCGACTTGTGTGCTACTCTCTGACTGGTTGTTATTGTGTATGAATGACAAGGTTTTGGTAGTGAGGGAGGGCTATAAGGGTAACTTCTGTGAGAATCTGACAGAACCTTCTCCTACTTCCAAGGGAGCCAACATCAGACAGTTCCAAGATGGAGCCGTTGCTGGCCAAGGCTGAGCCCATCAGTGACAGTGGTAGCACCTCTGGGATAACATATTAAAGACCAGAAAAAAGTTAATGTACAGAAGCAAATAATTACAGTCAGAAAAAACAGGAGTGAGAATATGTGAGAAAAACAACTCTGCAGGCACCAAAATAGTGGAAGAGGGAAGGAAAGATGCTCAAGGTACCAGAGCAGAGGTTTCACTGTACCCTCTGATGAAGATGGTGGTAAGGAAGGTTGTCCATTTGCAGCCCATGGGAGTCCACAGTGGAGCAGAGATCCACCTGCAGCTTTTGAAGGACCCCATTTTGGAGCAAGTGAATGCTCAAGAAGGCTCTGGTCCTGGGGGAAGCCTGTGCTGGAACAGCTTTCCATCAGGATCTATGGCCCTTTGAAGAGAGGAGCCTGTGCTGGAGCAGGTTTGCTGGCAGGACTTCTGACTTTGTGGACAACCCACACTGTTGCAGCCTGTTCTGGAAGGACTGCACCTCATGGAAGGGACCCAGGATGGAGCAATTCATGAAGATCTGCAGCAAGTGGGAAAGACTCACATTTGAGAATTTCATGGAGGACTGTCTACTGCAGAAGGGACCCCACTCTGGAGCAGGGGAAGAGTGTGAGTCCACCCTGCTGAACAGGAAGGAGTGGCACAGAACCCTTGTGATGAATTGATCAGAATCCCCGTTCCTTGTCCCTCTGCTCTGCTGGAGTGGAGGAGGTAGAGAGCTCAGGAATAAAGTTAAGCCAGCAAGAAGGGAGAAGTCGGGGGAAGGTGTTTTTAAGATTTGGTTTTATTTCTCATAATACTGCTCTGATTGAATTGGTAGTAAATTAAAATAATTTCCCTAAGTCAGGGATTTTTTGCCTGTGACAGGTGAGTGATCTCTCTCTGTCCTTATCAATAC
>VWZF01000357.1:1884-70065 GCA_013396755.1 Sclerurus mexicanus | reverse complement strand
AGAGGAGTGATGGAGCAGCTTTGGTGGTCACTTGGTGTTCAGCCAGGGTCAACCCACCACTCTAATACAGCCCTGGGGGTTGGTCTTTATCACTGCAAGACTGCGTTGCACAGGTACCTTCATCTTACCCACCAAGGAACCCAGCACCTTGCCTTCAAGATCGCTCCTTCCTTGTACAGACACACGCAGTTGTTGTCTGCATGTTGCTTCGTGTTGCTCAGCTTCATAGGAATCCTCTTGTTTGGTTCTTCTACTGCCTAACACAGTTCATGCCACAGAGCTCATACAATAAATGACTGGGACAACATGTCAATCAGTTCTTAAAGAACTCCGTATACATTAGAATATTAGTGTTACAGATTTATCTTTAAAGTAAATCTGCACTTCGAAGCCAGATGTGCCGATTGAAAGAGGCAGCAGTTTTTCATTTAACATTCAAAGTACATGACTAAAAGTACCTTTTTTTTTTTTAATGGCCTCTACTCATCTAGAGTTTTATGGAAAATGAAGCATTATCTGGTTTAATAGATTTCAATCTCCTGCACCGCCTGCTTGAGTGATATTTTGGGATTGCACAGCAGGAAGGCAGAAAAGCAGAGCACTAACGGTTTCCTTTCAGTTCTGTTTTCTAGATTATACAAAGAGAGATGTGTTACTTGTTATTCCCTCAGTTGTGATGATGTGTTGATATAGTGTATCCCATCCTTGGCATGTAAATTGAACAGACTGGCATGCATTTTCACTTAAGCATGAAAAACAAATAAGAAACACAAATGAGACAGAAATGGGAAACAAACAAAGTAGCAAAGAAAACTACTGTGTAGTTTAGACAAGTGCCTCAATTCTGCTAGGAACTCTCTTCACTGACAGCTAAATCTCTTTGTTCCCAAAGGCATCCTGTTATGTAGACAATGAAGGTAGAAGATAATCTGTTCCTTTTTTCTTTGTTTTTTCTCTTATTTTGGTATTTAAATTCTTTACAGTCAAATAAAAGTCTAAATCCTTTACAAAGATTAGCATAATTTTAGCTGTTAATAGTATGAAGGACATGAAAGGTTGTATTTGACAGTTATTCTTTTTAAGTGGGTAGAATGTACATGTACCTGCTTCATTGCAGTTGATAATAGCATTAGCTGATATAATGAATGATTTATACAGTCTCTTTTTATTGGAACATGAATGATCTGTTAGGAGACGTAGGCTTTTTTTTTCTTATTGTTTTGTCAGAAAAACAATTAAAAATAAAATGAAAAATGGCTACCAATACAGAAAGTAAATGTTTTTACATGTTTACAAATGTCATTTGTTGATGAGTTTTATGTCTCTCTAATAGCATTTCCACTGACAAAAAAAAAAAATAAAAAAAATTGAGAAATCTTTGCTTCTGAGATCTTTATTCTTTTTTTTTCATGGCATACTGGACACACACATATTTCCAGGGAGAGCCTGTTACACTGTTCTGTGAGATACATTATACAAAGTCAATATCCTTCCATGCATGCAGACTTAAATATTTGGGGGAGGATGTGAAAACATTTCCATTTATATGATGAAGTTAAAAAGATTTCCAGCAGAGAGACAGGAACTTACTTAAGTTATAGATATTCTGTGTTTGGATGTAAACAAATTAATATGGAAAATAAAGATGCATATTAAAGTGTAGCTGACAGCTTGATGTTATTATTTCTGCAAGCTACTATCTAGTAGCAGAAATATTTTCTCCTTATTTATTCCCCTTCATCTGATAACATTTGTGAACATTAATTAAAACATCACAGAAAGCAATAAGCAGTATATCACTGAGAGAAAGGAATATTGAAACAAGTCATTTAATGAATAACAGAGTCAATAAAGCTTGGATTTCAAAGCCAGTGCTCCCCAGATACTCTGAGTGTTTATACTGAAAGGCTTTGACCTTGAGTACTGGTCTGCAGATTATATCGCTCCTGGGCTCTGTTTTGGAACAAAGAAAATAGTTTCTTCTAAATCAAAATCTGGTGGAGATTTCCAGGACAGGTGCAGAGGCTGTTCCCTATGAACAGTAAGGAATGACAAAGCGCCAAGTTTGGCTTCCCCCACCTTAAAATGGCTTTCTATACTGTTCAGACAGTAATGGTGCCTTCAAATACCAGGATGCATTCTCAGCATATTCTGTGTGATTCTACATATATATGTTATATTTATTTATTTATTTATTTAGTATATTAAATATATACTGTAAAATATAATTGTTATAGGAAGATTACTTGGGTCCCAGAGGGCACTGAGCTAAGGAGTTATATATTAGACAAACAACTCTTATGGAACATCCTGTTTCTGTCTGAACATCAGAAAGAACTTTTTCCCTGTGAGAGTGATTGAGCATCAGCACTGATTGCCTGGGGACGTTGTGATATGTCCATCCTTGCAGATATTCACAAGCTCTCTGGAAATAGTCCCAGGCAGCTTGCTCTCCATGACCCTTTTTCCACATGCATTTGGACCAAATGACCTTCAGAGGTCTGACGGTGGCAGATACTCATCTGACAGTGTAGGTGTGAGCTCTTTTACCAGCCTGAGGGGAACTTAGAGGTTTTTCCACAGTGGAGTCAAACTTAGAGGATCTTCTTCATGTGGCATTGCAGAACAGACAGATCCTATCAAAGATCTATTATCTGTGATAGCTCTTTTTCTAGTTGTCCAATTGTTGATGTTGTCTATTGGATTTGAAAATTTCATTGTGAGGAAAGCCACACATACACAAACAGTACTGCCACTTGAGTCCTATTCACTCTTTAAAAGCAGACTGAAAAAAAGGGTAACTTGCTACCATTCCTATCAGAGCATGATGATGGAAGGGCAAGTACTTCCCTGCCCTTCAGGTACAATTCCTTCTGTTCTCAGAAATTGGGTTTCTCTCTTTTTTTCATGAGTTCTTCTTTTATTTTGCTGAAGTAATCTGAACATTTTGAAGTGAACTATCCTTACATAGTCTACAGTTTTATATTAGCATGGAGTGTTGCCCTAAAAGTGGCTATATTTTTAACAAACAAGCAGAGTTATACTGATGCAGTCTTCAATGAACAAAATTAGGCCAGTGCAAAACAGTGCAAAAGGTGTGGGCATACACCAGGAAACCCATACTGTTATACTTGCTAAGCTCTTTCTAGGGAAAAGATTTTAATTAACTGGAATGGTGAAAGACACGTCTTGTTGTAACGAAGAAAAGCTTCCAGTCATTCAAAGAAAAGTAACAAAACAGAGACATTAAAATCTTCAGTGAGAAAGATACTACTTACACAGACCAGGAAAGATTTGTAAATAGTCTTGGAGGGGGTTTTGGTTTTGTTCTTGTTAGGAATAAAATGTAAGCGATGGGAATTAAAACATGTTCAAATTATTTTGTCCAAGGTAAGTAATATACACAATAACCAGAAAAAAAAACACAAGAAAAAAAAGCCAAGGTAAAACCATCCCCAGTGCTTGTTCCCCAGTGAGAGGCATAAACAATATTTCTAGCACCTGTCAGTTCATATGCAGAAATATTCAATCAAGAAGGAATAGGTCAAAATAATTTACACAACAATTGCTTTTCAAGCAGAAACAAAGGCAGTATATAAATATCTTCAGTGCTATATCTGTAAGCAAGGTTTTGAAGGCTAAGGAAAAGGACACAATATTTATTTTCTGTTATAGAAACATTCTTAGAGTTGACAGGGTTGCTTAATATGTTCTATAATGATTGATTTATCCTTGTTTTATATAGAGAAAATAAAATGTATAAATCTAAATTTCATCAGTATTACTTACCATTTTGGTAGTAGTTTGTCATGTTAGCACAAACATTCAAAAAAATCCAAAATTTTTATCCAATGTAAAACATCACAAAGTATTTGTGCAGTATTTGACATAGGCTGCAGTTTTTTTACACAAACATGATGGCATAAAAATGTCTGTGGAAACTTGTTTTCCCAAAATATTTTCAAATTTTCCAGACTTCTGAAACTATGGACAGGGCAACAGTTTTAGAACATAGTTAAAATCCAGCTGTACGTGGTCAGTATGGGCCTTGACTCCATAAACCAGCATTTCACCTAACTCTACCCATCTCAGAGTCAGTCATCTTATCTCTGCTACATTGTAGGTTCACTTTAGAGTCAACACAACCCAAAATTTGTCTAGAAATGATCTGGTTCCCCTTTCCTTATGATGTGTTCATCTTTCTGTACCACCCATAAAGGTAGCTTAAACTGCATACCTTAACACTTTAATCTCATTTTTACAATGCAGAGAATTTCATGAAGACTAACACAAAGAAATTGTATCTGATGAAAGACCCACAAAACTCGATTCTATGTGCCATATAGCTAATATATAATTTGTCAAGTTTACATCAGTTTTTTTCATCTTCTAATGGAGGTTCTCTTCTGAACTACACCAGTCCCTACTCCACCCTCACAGCCTGCCTCTGTTCCTTCTTCTGTCTCATTGTGTCATCTGTATCAGATTATAAATCAGAATAATTTCTGTACATACAGAAATGAAGTACCAAGTAGAAACAGAGTTCTTTGTTTGGTGTTCAGTATTGATAGGTTCTTTGAGTTAAAGTCCAAAATACAATTTAAAAATCAATGTTACATCTGTTAAAGGGTAAGGAGTGGCAGAAGCCATTTGTTCAGCCATTTGAAGAGATACTGAATACAGTTCTGCAGTGTCCATTATAAAGAGTAATCCTGTTCTAGAAAGGGAAAAGGATAAAATAATATGGAAAGTCTTTTCTCTCTCCATGAATCTATGACAATTTTGAAAGCTGGCATGAGGAATTACGATAACTGCTACTGTAAAGCAAGAAATGCAGTTTCCTCAAAATGGAAGTGAAAATCTGAAGTCAGAACAACCATAATAACTATATGAATAAACAGAGCTAAAGTTAAATTCTGAGAAACTTTTTAATTAGTTTTCATTCTACATAAATGGACAATTAAACATTGACTCTGGCATTTGTGCTATAAATTATAAAGTTTGCTCCATGAACAAGTGCTAGATTTTTCTTTATTGCACTTATTCAACATTTATGAGAGCAGAGAATGGCATTAACTCACTGGCAACTTCAAAGAACTTCAGAGAGCAATCTCAGAGGGATATGACATCACTGCTCAAGGTGGGTGACATGGTTTAAATTAAACCTCAGCATGCAGGGAAGAGACCAAAACTTGAAATTTCCAAATGACAACTTAGCACAAGGCCAAATATTTCTTACTTTCGTGCCATGCCTAGCAGAGCCAAGAAAAACTGAGATACAACAAAGGCACTTTTCTTCCTGTTATAAGCAACTTTGTTTAAGCAACATTCAGGCTAAGAGACTTTCAGAAATACTGTAAGTAGCATGTTAAAAGTACACAATAAATGCAATATAAGTGGAAATAGACTATTACTGTATTCACTCACAAGGTGACCTAATTTGTTCTAAGAACTTATTTGTGCTCTTGTTATATTTTTATATGTTAATTACTTACATTAATCAGCTTCATAAAATTCAAATATGTTTATTTTGAAGTATAAAACATACATTAAAACATCTGAAATATGTTGAAAAGTAAAGTACAAGGCCAGATGTGACAGCTGTGATGGGTCATGGCTGATTACCTCTGCAATGAGACCTGGTACAGCTCCGCTAATTGGGAAGAAATCCAATGTAGCTTTCTTTGGAGGAGAAAACAAGCAGAAACCCTCAGTACTCTGATGCTCTGATGTCAGATGCTCTGTCAGGTTTGGCAGAGAAGAAGAGGGATGTAGAAACTGGAACAAAACATAATGTATCAGACTCTCTTTTAGTGTTATCATTTCCCTAAATTAATAGCATTCCAGATGAAAATGAACTCTTTGTTCAAATAAGACAGCATGCAGCTGACTGAAAATGTAAATTCTTTGAGTAGTAGTTGAGGTTTGACTGTACTGTATAATCAACTGCTGATTCCTGCTCACCTTCTTCTTTCATTTGATATTCCTTCTGCACACATTCTGGTGAGATGCTGTGTTGTTCTCTGATGTAGATTTGCTGGCAAAGTAGTAACATATTTTTGGCTTTCAAAATTTTTAATGCTCCCACTGAGTGAAAGGTCTATTTTAAGTACAATCAACTGTTACAATACATATTTTAAACTTTCTGGAATGTATTGTCTTTTATACAGTACTATTTTAATCTTTTGGGAGCACTAAATGAGTCACATTTTCATAATAGATCAATTAAGTTTGCAGCCAGTATCTAAATAAAAAATGGTTGTGCATTTTACAAACCCATTCTTTTTATAACTTACATATATGTGTTCTCTCTAGATGCAGTTTACCAGCATGAATTATGAATATTACATTATTGCATAAACAGGGGAGAAAATATTTAAAAATCTTTGCCTTTCAAATGATACAAAAAAATTGATATCAGAGTATAAAATTACATTAAACAATGCTTTTTATCAGAGCTCCTTTTTCCATCTACCCTTTTAATAATTCTCATTATATGTGTTCTAACTCTAGTTCTAGATAAGATTTTACTTACCTCTTTGATACTCAGTTAAATTAGTTACTACAGTATTTATGTTCCACTATTATCAATTCAATACTAGTAACTGCACCATCCATAAAATAATATGGCCTGTTTTCAGAACAATAACATTAATTTATGTAGCAGGAATTTATGTTTATATAAGTTTGTACAGCTAAACATAAGAAAACATCAGTTGACTTTCCCCTTTGGGTTGTGTTCCTCTTCTGTTTTTTCCACCACAAAGTTCCTTAACAAATAGGCTTATTTTCCTTATAGAAAATGGTACCTCTAAAAAATAGCTTCTGCTTCTACCTGATGAGGGTCGTAATTTACCTTCTAGGTAGAACATAGCAAAGCACAAGCAAAAACAATGCAAACACAATTTTTATGAAAGCAAATCATATGAAGTAAAATTAATATAGTCAAGACATAATCAATCTACTCATTAACTTTTTTAAATTAATGTTTTCCTAACATAACATTTTATTACTTTTAGACATTTTTAGACAAGTAAAAGGTATAATTACCCACTGCAAATTCTCACCATCTGGACAATTACTCTCATTTTCAGAACACATTACATCTAGACAACCTACCTTTCCATCGACATTATGAGAAGCAAGGTATCAATGACTCTCTAAATATTTGTCTTTAAAAAAATTTCCTAACACTCGTGTATTAATATTATTATAGCAAATGGAGGATAACTGCTGCTAATGAGCAAGATCTTAAGGTGGGGTAAATCAACAGAGTTCTGTTAGAATGAATGGAACCATGCCAATGTATACTAATTATGCACACATTAAAGTTAGAAATCATGTACAAAATTACATATCTTAAATACAGTCAAACTTTCAGTAACTAATTTTAAATTGATTTACATATCCTAGTGATAGCTAGAGCTATAGTGTAATCATTTAGAGTAATGGTCGTTCCATGCAAGCCTGTTTAGCCTTTGCCTCCATTACTAATGACCTATCATTTAACAAATCTATGTCTCTTTGAACCTTATTAATGTATGTGAACAAACAATTACTTATTTCCATGGGATGGCTCTAAAACAGTGAGGTATTCTTGAATGTTTTCATTGTTGTTGCAAGGGTTACAAAAATATATTGGGGTCTTTCTAGCCTCCCAATTAAAGATTCTTTTATCTCTTTTTTTTTCCTGAAATTGAGTTAGCAGTTTTGATAAGACATAAAACACACTTCATGCTATGTGTTCATTTCACTGTCAGTTGCCAAATAATACATTTGCTACCTGAGAATTAAAGCACCAATAATCCAATTGGCTCTGTCTGACAGAGCCATTTGTTTTCAGGACTGCAATATAAGTGTGAATGTTACTTTATGTACATGTTATGAGTCCATTACTTGAAGTCTTGACAGATTTGAAAGAAGAAGGAATGTGGTCTAATGAAAACACAAAAACTTGAAGAAGACATTTTGCTCACTTGGGATGATTGTGACTGAGAAAAGGTGACTGAGCTGCACCATGTTAATGATAATGTGGTCAAAGATAGACTGTAAGAAAAAACAACCAACTGGAAAACACTTCTATAAACACCAGTTCAAAAAAAATTTAATGAGAAGATAAATAAGACAAGGGAAACAAAAACTTTAAAGAATCTAAAGAAACTTATATTTTTTCTCTCTTCCTGTAACTGATGAAAAGAGGGCATGTGATTAATTGAAAGATGCCAAATCCCAAAATATAGTTTTTCTCTGTGCAATGTATAAATGATAGACTTCACTATGTCATCATACAGTTTGAGCTTCAAATTTAGAAAAATTTAGAAATGTTTGTCTATTTTCTACATAAAATGGTACCCTGAATTAATTGAAAGAGATAAAGACCAAATTTTAAATGTGTGCGAGAGGGAGAAGAGGAAGAGGAAGAAGATGTAAGGAGATTGAGAGTGGCTTTGTTCCAGTGACAATTTTTTTCTATACATTGACTGAAATTTTGTCAAACTAGGCTGTTTCTCCAGCCTTGGTGAGATATCACTGAAGTTCATATCAGGATTCTTACTCAACACAGTCCTGTTCATTTTTCTTTTAGTGCAAGAAGAAGAACCTGTCAGTAAAATGAAGAAGCAAAGCAATAAAATGTATTTTTGACATAGTATATAAATCAATGAACTCAGTGCTATCGTACTCAGTGATGGCAATATTCACTAGGAGAGCAGCAGACGAGATGTGCAAACAAGTTAGGACAAATTCTGAACTTTGAATGAACTTGTGTGTTAAGTAACACAATTCTTTTTGTTGGTTTTTTTGTTTGTTTGTTTGGTTGGTTTTTCGTTGAAGATATATATGTGCCTGCCATTTAAATCAAGACTTCCTACTTTTTGTTTGCACATTGCTCCTTTACCAGGACCCTTGTTTCTTAATCCAACAGAAATAACAGTAGAGTTCTGTCAGTTTCTGTCAGATATGATCCAGCTTTTAAAAAAGATGAATAAAATTTTAAAGGAGAGGTGTATTTTAAAAGTACATGCTGTGGTATGTAAAGTAATCACTAAAAGACAAGTTCAAGGAGGAATGTCTGATAAATTATTTCATGATTCTTATCTAGGGAAGAAGTTCCCAAATAGGGACATATGGGCAGGGGACATATCAAGCTAGCAAGCTTTGCAGAGCACCAGTCCCTTCTAGGAAATGAAAATAACACAGTATCAGTCTTGGACTCCTGAAGTGCAGGCATTTCTAATGTAAACTTCAAATGCTCTAAAGTGCTTGAGAACCATTTAACAAGTGGAGATTTTTAATTTTTCTCTGTCGTATATAAATGTCCATGGTTTTGAACTAGGTAGATAGTCATGCATGAAGGAAGACATTTCTGAAGTGCCTCTCTCCCTGGGGCAGAGTGCAAAGATGTTCTAACACAAATTGACTGTACAAAACAAGAAGTAGGAAATAATGCATAGAAAATATGTGTTCTGGCACTGAAACCACAATTGTTCTTTGGCTAGTTATTCTCTACCTGACATGACAGATGTTTTAACAATTGTTAACACTAAAATTAAACTGAGGCAATGGAATTAACATTTTTTCATAATAAATGTAATATTTTGTTTCCTATACCAAATCTAGTAATACTATTGTCCGGTCCCTCTTCATCTATGTCTCCATTTCCTCAGCAGTACATTTTTCACTGGCTGCTGTGTTCCATATTTCACAGTGAGCAAGTTGTGGTGGTATTTCTTAAATTAAATACACATCTGATATGAAAGGGTTGCTATCTACATATGAAGAGTTTGCTCCCTACAAAGCCTGTATTATTCCTAAAACTCTTGTAACAATATCAGTTTGTGATCAGTCAGAAATATTCATAAAGGGCAAAATTAATGGAAATTTAATAGACCAACACATGGTTAAAGTCAATCTTCTTTAGTTGTAACTTGATTTCTCGACATAGATTTCTCCTACCTCCTTCCAGGATCACATTTCTGCAGATGAGAACAAAGACTTGATTTTCTTTTGTGTCTGTGAGCTGAGAAGTATATTCCTGTGAGCCACCTTGGAATTTGATTCTTGGCACTTCTCTTCCAGGCACTACATAATCCTCACTTCAATACTATTTGCAGGAGTAAGAAACATACTTGCCCACAGCTGACCTTCGATGAAAGAATAAATATCATCCTTCCCTACTCATTCTGTCCAAACAATCTTTCTTTAGTTAACATACTTTATAGATTAAGTTCAAAAATTGAATGTAGTCCCAAATGCCATCTTTTAGCGAATTCTAAAAGACATCTAGTATTCAAGCTATTTTTGCTTATATGTTTAAATATATATTCAAACACCCCATATGTGGGTCAGACTCACTTTACCAAAGTTAACTCTCTTAAATGAAGATACACCTATTTACACTCAGGCCCTAGCCCGGTGAAACTCTGAAGTTATTTTTTCATCTTTCTATTATTATACAGTTTGTTTGTAGTTGAAAAGTGGCATTACTGGGCATTACTGCAAATCTGGGCATTACTAAGAACAACTGTACTCGGAGAAGGCTAACAACAATTACCCTGTTTTATCCCACTACTTACAGGCACAGAGGCACCTTGACATTTGCATGAAACATTTTAATCTTCTGCCAAACCTTTCAGCAATGGATCAAGGACAGTACATGATCTGTATTAGGCTGCATGGCATTAATGAATAAAGGAGATTCTTTTATTACACTTTGTAAAGGACACACATGCATTAAATCAGAAAGCTAACTCATACATGATTTTCTGTAATACATTGGAATCCTTAATGTTGACAAGAGGTACTTTTGTCTCTGGATTATATATTCTGAAGCTTTATAGTACATTTATGTGTACTTCTGTTAAACAGTATCTTTCAGGCTTTGTTCCAGTTTAGGTTTCCCAAACAGAAAAAAAAAAAAAAAAAGAAAAAGGAAGTAACCAAGAGTAGAGTAAAAAGAATAAGTAAGATGATGAAAAAGCAGACTTGTGAAAAAAGAAAAGAACTAAAAAAGAACTGAAGTTGGCTTGTGCAATCCAAATAAATAACTATGGGTATATGATTATTTTAGATAAATAGCAACCTTGGATATATTATTACCTTGTGTAAGCATTTGAAGAGTAGAAACACAAAAGGCAAAGAACAATTGCTTATCTTGTTAGGCCTGATTGTGATGAAAAATATTCAATTTTATCTGCAAAAGTCACTAAAGTTCTTGGAATTTTTATTTTACATACCATAAGGATTCTATTTAATTGGAAATATCCTGAATGTACTGTATTCATTCATAATGTCTGATGATCATGGATGTACTATTATAAGACAGGATATCAATATTTATTCTGGGAAAGCATAGTCTACCATGATAAATGGCATATTCTTTTTATAGATTCCCTGTCACCTCTAATTCATCTTTATATAAAGAAAAAGAACATTGCAAAGAAAATCTCTGTAGTAAAATGATGTAAAAAGAATGATAGTGCTGTATGAAATGTGTTTGATTCATGCATTCAAATATTTATTTTGAAGCTTTATGGGTAAAGAACTCTCATGTTTTGGAATGAAAATGCAGGTTCTGGAGTGATATGGTTTCTTGCAGCACAGAGTATAAACATGTGTTTGATTGACCTCAGTAAACTTAAATGTATAACAGAAAAAGACTTATTCGACAGTGATGTAGTTTTGACTAGTGATAGTCATCTATGAAAAGACATTTCTTGACAGCAGCCCAAATTGTTAAATAATGAGCAACCATCCAAGATTTCAAACTTTTATGGGAAGCCTATAAACAATGTTCTGCATTCATAAGTCTGCTAGGACATGACATGGCAGTTATCCAAGCAACACAAACATTCTGCAGAAACTAGAGACTACCATGAAAACCAGTAGAAACACCTAGAATAATAGATGAATACACACCCACAAAAATGAATATGCAGAAAAGGACTGCCAGTCTTACTGTATTTGATTACTATGGGAATGAGTAGGTTAGAAATGCAGAGTTTTTAGGTCCAAAGCCAACAAGTTGTATTGGTATGTTGTAAATCTAAATAATAACCTATTGTATTTGCATCTGTTCAGAGCAGCATCAGGGTTCTAACAGTTGCAGCTGAGATGTTGGTTTACTTGTGAAATCTGTACATTGGGAGTCCTTATAAGGAGAATTTATAATCTGAAATATAAATATTTTTCATACTTGTACTCCGTTAAGTCTCATTGACTTTTCAGAAGGTAGAAGTCAGTAAAACCAGGATTGGATCCTGACAATTTGAGATGTTTTCTCTGTCCAGTCTTCTTTTCTGTCTTCTGTGAAGGCAAGGAAGGAAAAGGAGAAAGCATTCATGTTCTACTTCTTTTCCATACCTTGAGTTATTACCATTAGACAATTTTCACTGTCAGGAGAAATATAATACATAGTCATCTCCCAAATGTGGCTAATAGAATCAGAGTATGCTACAAGAACTTTCTTTGTTGTAAATACTTACTTTAATAAAAGTGTTATTTTGCACGGGTTATTATTGCTGGGGAAGCTGATTCAGGAACATGGTTTGTTTCACAGTGACAAGATGACAAGAAAATCAATATAATCAGTCAATAAATAAAACTACAACACCATTAAATAAATTTTTCTCTATTTTTCAATCTCAAACACATTTAAATCTATTCTATTTATATATTTACATGAATGAAATCTTTGGATGCGAGTTTGTGTGAGACCTCAACCTTATTTCTCTACTTATAAGACTTTTTTTATCATTCTCTTTTTAAGATCTGTTCAGATTCAAAACCTAATTGAAAATTTGTAAGACACTAAAAGGTCACATTGTACAGTAACTTCTGAAAGAGTTGTCCTCATGTGAAGGAATTAGTTTTAAGTCTATATGCAATTCCTACTTTCTTTTCAGTGAACCAAATAACATATATTTCTATACCACTTGTATGTACCTTTCTTCCAAAGCTGTGCAGAAAGAAAACCAGATAAACAAGAGAAGAGATTAATCACTGACACGCTAAAAATGAAATTCAGTTATTGCAAAATAGCTATGAATATAAATCTACCATTGTTCTCTCTCCCTGGTTTGACTTCTGATGTTTCATAATCACAGAATAGGTAAGATTGGAAGAACCCCTCAGAGGTCATTTAGTCCAACCTCCCTGCTCAAGCAAGGTCCTGAAGAGGACATTACTCAGGATGGGTCCAGATGGTTTTTGAATATCTCCAGGGCAGGAGACTCTAAGCAAACTATTTCAGTGTGTACAGTAAAGAAGTTCTTCCTCACGTTCAGGTTGAACTTCCTGTGTTCCAGTTTCTGTTCATTGTCCTCTCGTCCTACTTCTTGGCACCATCAAGAAAGAGCCTGGCTCCAGCCTTTTGGCACGCTCCCTTCATATACTTGTGTGCCCATCATCATCTTCATAGAGCTCCACTGGATTCATTCCAAAATGTCCATGTCTCTTGTACTGAAGAGCCCGAAAATGGACACAGCACTCACTAGGGCTGAGTAGAGAGGCAGAATCACCTCCCAGGACCTAATAATACTCTTCCTAATGCACACCAGGATACCATGGGCCTTCTTGGCCACAAGGGCAGACTGTTGGCTCATGGAAAGCTTATTGTCCACCAGAATCCCCAGATCCTTCTCTGGAGGAGTTGCTTTCCAGCAGGTCAGCTGCAAGTCTGTACTGCTAATCTGTTTTGAAGAAATTAAATTACCTTAAATAATTCATAAATCTGATGATGTACTAAAATATTTTAGTCCTACCAATAAACTGTAGATCCATCTTTTCATTTCAATTAAGAGAAGTACTTTATCTAATTCTAGCAATGAAAAAGAGTAACTGTAGAGTCTGGTCACCTGAACTACCTAGCGCTAAAGATAAAACATAACAAAAGGGAAAATATTGCTATTTTTCTTTGGGGTTTTCCCCTTTTCTGAAGACCCTACACCCACTGGAGTAAATTACATGCTGGGTAGGTGAATTTTTAGTATTAAACTCAGTAAATACTGTCCATTCAGACAAATTATGAATGAATCAGTCTGGTAGTGTGGTAGTCTGGAGATTTAGATGATTTAATTCTCAGAGAGCCTCTCAAGGATAGTAGGAGCCAAATGCAAGAACTTTTTCCTTTTCTTTAGTGATCTGTAGTGTCTTCATATTTAATCAAACTCAGGCTAAATGAGGATAATCCTCCTAGACTTTCAGTTATCAGTGAGTATTAAGGATCTAGACCATGTGGAAGAAACAGAGTGACATGCTGGTAAGCATGTGAGCTTTGATTATACAGAGACTAAGCAGTACTGTGAATTTCATAGAGGGCTGAGTCATTGCTGGTTGTGTTACACAGGATCCTCGGTCCACTTGCCTGTACAAGGTGAATTTCTGAGCTTTTAAAACTTGAACGGAGCTCTAACCAAAGACCTCTAGGATTTGAATCAGCAACACCACTCTATTATTACTGTAATGAAACCCAAGAACACAACTACAGGCAACAACCACAAATCAGTCCCCTGCTAGTCCTTCTTTGACATGTAGCTCTACAAAAATAGGATACTGGGAAGTGATAGAAATTTAGCTTAGATTTATCTAGAGTTCAAACTGCTCTGCAAGGCTCTTCCAGCTTTTCTTCTTTTGCCTTTAGTTATTGGCATTCTTTGTTTTCAACTTTCCTTAGTATTGATACAACTTCAGTATTGCAGGCTTCACAAACATCTTGTATACTTAGCAACTAGGCTTTGAAAACCACTACGTTCTGCAGCTTGCAATTAAGAAACATCAGTCTCAATAGTGCTTCTATTTTTAATTGTATAGAAGATTTTGCATATTATATTAGCAATGTTTGAAATTATCTAAGAATCTATGAAGCATTGAAAAGACATTATTTATTCTGTTTTGCAGACAGAGATGGGAGTTCAAAATTACCTCATGACATTAAATGTTCAGTAGGGTCTTTATTTGGTTTCCAATAGGAAATAGTATATAAGCTTTCTCATGGAGCCTTCTTATATTAGTTTACTATATTAATGTTGCCAGGAAGAAAACATAATTATGTTCAGAAGTAATCAAATGAATCTGATCCTTTTCATATCTTCAGAACAGAAAAGAAGGTCACCATTTCAAACAAGTGAATGATCCAAACACTGTTATTACTATAGTATTGAAGTGTGGTAGCAGTGCTAGAGATGAGCTAATACAAATACTTAGCCTGGTCTCAGAAATGAGCTATTCCTGTTTATATGACATCCAGCTAACTGCAAAATATCATTTAGATATGCTGTAAATGCTATCTTACCACACAGGAATTCTACCACAGATATCATTAGAGAAGACAACTTAAAAATATACAAAATGTGACCAGTAAGTGAGTATTCCATTTGAGATTAGCATAACAAATTTTTAATTTAAAACAGTTTTTCACTAGTGTTACTGTCCCTTAGTGAGTATATATATGATCCAGTGATTTTAGTTTACAGCCAAGCTCTGTGTTTCATTTGGTCTTTCTGCAGTCCAAATCCTATTCACTTTTAGAAGAAAATTTCACTTAATAATGTTGGTAATATTTAGACCTCATAAGACAGACTCCTGATAAATAGAACTATGTGTGTCTTTTATATGAAAGAGGGCAACATTTGAAAAAAAAAATGCTAATTAATACAGTTATTTCAAATAACTTGAGAATCACTGACATTATGATTTTTCATGCAATCTACTCCCTTGCCTGCACAGTGAAAAGAGAATAACCAAAGAAGAGAAGGACATATTTGGTCTCATTTAATTCCTATCCCCATCTCAACAAAGATTCTTATGGTGTACTTTTTTTCTTTTCTCATTTCCTTGCTAAAAATTGAGACTGTGTCTCTAAAGGAAGTACAAGAACAGAACAGGTAACAAAGTGTGTTATGCCACTTTCTTCATACTTGGTTGTTCTCCATATCACGCATTTAAACTGATCAGCTCACACTGATAAGCCTTATATATGCTAATGGTTGATCTGTGAATGATAGAATTCACACTATGAGAAAGGTCATTATTATTCATATAACATAGACAATCCCTGTGGAATTTTTTTAAATTATTTTCTGTGGCTTGCCCATAATTTACCTGAAGTCATTAACCTCAGAGAAGCGCAATAAGTAAAGCCTACACAGAAACTGTTGATAAAGTATTTATGAGAAGAAGGAATGTATTCAGTCTGTATGAGAGCCATGGAAGAAGGCCTGATTATGCATCAAAATGAGTTGTGGCAAAGCATTTAGGAATAGCCTTGGAAAAGAGCTGTAAATGTCAGATCAAGATCAAGTCACTTGGAATGCTTATGAAGAACATGCAGAGATTCAGCAGCTGTTACTCCGGTCTATAAAGTTAAATGAAAGCCACAACCACCTAAAGCTTGGCCACATCACATCATGGCCTTGTATCGAGGCTGGATTTCATCTTTCCCAATCCTCTTGTAAGAGCAGCTGCATAAAGTGTGAATAAGCAGTCTTTAGGTGTGGCTCATTAATGTCACCCCCAAGGAACATATTTTATAAAGTTGAACACAGTATCAGAAATGATGCAGTACAAAATTTGCTTATATTGCTATGCCAGCCAGTTTTAAGAAGTAATTTCAATTAGTGATAGCCAGGAAATCATGAGTTCATCTTAGTTCTCACAATGACTCCTTGTGTGAATTCTGGTATGTCATTCAAATGCCATTTTCCCGAAGGCACCTCTTAGTTTGGGAGTTTTTCATCTCGGGTACCTACTTTCTGAGATTTATAATGAAATCCTGGTTTCATTGAAGTTCCTTTATGTTCATAGTGGTCAAAATTGAACCCCAATGATTTTTGTTTAAGAATGCTGGATTCCCAATCTCTATTGCCTTCCTCTGGTTAGCAGTTTAGCATTTCAACATCCAGGCCCTTTCTGCAGTTCAGAATTTTATTAACATTTTCACTATGGGTTAAACAGCTACAAATAAAAACAACTCTTATTTTCAGGTACAGTAATGGAGACAAACACTAAACCCAGTACGTGGGAAAGTGCCACAAAGTTGCAAGCCAAAATTATGGCCAAGGAAGGGTTTTGACTCTTTCCTCATGAGGATTCATTCTTCTAACCAAATATTTGTGGATGTCTTATAGGCATTTATTGCAATTAGCAACAATAGCTTAGCTACCATCATAGATCACAACAGAACTAAGGAATATTTTTCTTAGTTTCTAACCATAACTGAGTTCAAAAATCCAGATTACATTTTTTTACACATCCCTCTATGTGTTTAACTGTCAGGCACTACCTATGTTGATATCAGGCTGTAACAAGTTTTAATGCAATGCCATAGGAAAAGGAATACACGATATGATTTCTTTTTCTTAAGCTTGCATAAAGAATTGCAGCTTCAGATCTCTGTGTTTCTGACTTTATAGCCCATCAAGATAAATTGTCAAAACCCCACTGGAAAAGGCAATGCAGACTATATGTCCCAGGTGATTTGCTGAATAATTCTGGACTCTGTACACCAAAACTACTCAGGTCAACTTTTTAGTTGGGCTTCTTCAAATCAAATGCCGAATGTTAAATTTTGAACCTGAAGAATATTTGTTCTGGTATGTGTTCATAAACTATTCACCTGAGAACTGTATAAAGGGTATTAAATATGCACTGGTCCAATGTACTGACTTTTTAGTTTCTCAGTGTGGTATGTACTTTCACAGAAGTGAAAATTCATTTGATGCTTCCAGCCAAAAATGACCATGCCTCTGCCAGCTGCAAATCATTCTGACATAATTCAGAGGTTTTGTCTTGCAGCCTGCTTAATGAACCCAGCCTTGGAACAGGGGCAAGGTAGTTTAAGAGGTATTGGTGGTGCTTTGTGCTCTTGCAAAACATTCTCCTGCACTGTGTCTGGTTTCATTGCTAACACCAAACCCTTCATAGGCAAGGAAATGTTAGATTCTAGACATGATTCAGGCACCTACATTCCATAGCTGAGGTTCTTGGACCCTCTAGTCTAAGCCCCTTTAAAGTCTATTTACCCCCCTAGAGTCCTCAGATTCAGATAAGTGTTCTTGAATTAGTCACTCAAGATAAACATAGAAATTTAGATATTTCATTCAATAAAACTGCCAAAATTACCTAAACATCCAACTCAGAAAGATGAAACACAAATAAATAAAGTGGTGCAACTAAGTTACTTAGGCAGTGTCTTTGCACTGAACATAAATATCCATAGATTTACTTGATTATTCTGGTTCTATTGATTGTTCTTCAGATGTCCTGATACAGCAATTAGAACACAGCAGCAACCATCAAGACTTGAAATGGCTTTATTCAAATTCACTAGTTCATTCTTATCTGCTCTCTTTATACTTAATTTTGCATTCTGCATTTTCTTCATATTTCAGTAAATACATGTAATACAACTTTGAATTTCTTTATCAACTTGTGCTTTCAATCCAAATTAAGCAATCAGGCCAAGAAAAGAACAAGTCAACCTCACATTATATTCTTTTGATTTATGTTGGTCATAAAACATCAATCACAATTTTCAAGCAATTTCATAAAATATGACATTAGAATCACCTTTTGGGAAAGCTTATTCACAGTGATAGCATAATGAATGAAAAGAAAATAAAACTGTTGTCTATTTGCTTGAAAAGCGATAAACTTTGAGGGCCCCTCTGTAATTATTTTGATTATTTTTTTTCACATAAAGAACAGCAGAGTGAAAAATGCATAAATACAAAGATGATTATGATAACTTAAAAAAAAGCAAGGAACTAGGAAGACAAGATCATTTGCTCCTCTTCCCACATTACCTTCCACACAAGCGAAACAGACTAGAAGGTACATCTAGCAGGTGTCCATCAGAAATAGATTTGCGTCCCAAAAATCCCATATTGCTTTAGCCTTGTCCCATTAAAATGTGTGAGAAATCCTTCTCCTGAATACTTTTTGTCAAGTTTTGAAGAATCAGCAAACAGGCCAGAATTTTTTTCTTTTGTTTTCTGTAAAAGATACAAGTCCCATGGAAAAGACTTACAGTGAGTGTCACCTGCATGATCTTACCCAAAATAAGACTTAATATTGGTCTTTCAAACCCTGCCTTATAGCTGTATTTCTAAGTGATTTTGTACCTTATTTTGACTCAGTTTTAAGAAAAAGGATTCAGAGATGACAATCTCACTTCTGAACTACAGTCCAGTTAAGGGATAAAGAATTAAACATCTGCTCCTTGTCTCCTTATACATCTTTTCTGTATCCATGTTTTCCATATTATTTTAAAATATTTTGTGATATTTTTTAGAATAATACAATCACTGTCTATAGCAAGAAAAATTGGACAGAAAATCTTCCTGAAATTTATTAAGCATTGTATTTCTTCATTGTTTAGCCTAGCTGCCTGTGTGGCAATAATGAGGTACTAAAAAGTAACCAGATTATTACTGAGATTTTTTTTAAATGCCATTTAACACCTAACTAGGTGTTAAATCCATAAAATAAGTCTTTTTTCAATAGGTTTAATAATCTAGTATATTGTAACACTTCAAAAATTTTCATATGATTCATAATAATTCTATCTTGTTGATCTGCATCCCAAACTCAAATCTGCTGAAAGAATCACTGAGGACAGATTCAAAATTTATAGGACATAAATGACCCAATAATGATGAGATGGACATTAAAGGAAATCTATCAAAATGTATATGCTTAGGAGACTTTATTTTTCAATAGGTGTAATAACTAATTTATGAATATTTGTTGCCTTTGGCTCTGGTGGGAGTACCAATAATAAGTACAATGTGAAAGAAAAATAAGACAAAAATGTCATAATAGGATAAAGAGAAGTTATAACAAAAGAACAAAATACACAAAACATATTTATTCATCTTATACGTCCACCAAGTGGAACAGTAAATGTGTTTCAAGCTAGATTTTCTCAACAAACTATTTTTAACAGAAAATATACGTGTGTGACTGAAGTTACTCTATTTTCTTTCAAGCACTTCCAGCTCTATCAAGCTAACCTATTTTCTTTTTTTTTATTATTTTTTTGGGTGTCACAGTGTAAGACTTAGACTGATATATTTCTTGATTTGTTCTGTGACTTAGGTCACAGTCAAACTGAAAAGTTCTACAACTGACATTTACTGATTGTTTTCATTTCTAATAAAATAAACAATGTTTTCTTTCCAAAACAATGCATACGCATTATCTACTTAATGATATATAGAGCAGATTAGAACATGGCAGATACTTCCATGCATATACTGGGGCTGAGAGAATAAAAGCAAAAAAAGGCTTCTTTGAGTTAGTATATTGCACCTGAATAATGTATGAGAGCCAGTAAACCATGATGGCAACTTTTTGGCTGGAGGAACTGATGCTAAGAACATAAAAAATCTTACAAGCAAGAAAACAAACAGAATATTCGGAATATTGTTTTTATAGTCATTATCTTCAGACACCAATGGAATATTAGCTTCATGTTTTTCTGTGAAAAGACTGACTTCCATGGATGTGTCCTGAAGTCCTATAAATTAAAACAGGTTTTCTTGTGGAAAATATTCAGAATTAATCAAAAAAATAATGTCTGAACATTGTTTTTTAATAAATAGGAAGTAGTCTTTAGCTTACAAGATACATTAAATACGTAGATTGCATACACGTAATAATCTCACTTATGACATTTTTGGTTTGCTTGGGTTTTCCCCACCTCTTTATTTATACATCTCTAGGGAGAGCAAATTTCAAGACTAAGTGGCAAGCATTTGATTCTCATTGGAGACCCACTGGGTCCCCTAACTGCTGGAAGCAAAGACAAGGCAGCATGGGTTTAAATTCTGTCTCATCATTCTCTTGAGTTCAAAGACAGTGTGTGATTTTAAATTGGAGAAGAATAAGAAGTCATAATAGTATCATACCAGCATAACTGACATAATAGGATCACAGAAGGATCTTTTGGAAAGAACAAAACTTCCTAAATTATGCATATATTGCATATATGTTTCTTGTGTCCAAATTTATTTAGCTCACAACAACTGGCAGTGACAGCCAGACATACTGGTGGCAATAATCATTTCCAGTCCTGGTGAAGTAGGAAGTTTTCTCTCCTGTTTGGGTTATACTGCCTCATTGTGTTAATCTAGGACCTAATGTAATCTTCCCTACCAACCTCTGTTACTCCTACAAGTCAGGACTCCAGTCTGTCTTCATTTTTATTTAACCTTGCCCCATACAGCTGGCTGGTGGAAATCATTAGTGAATTTACTTACTTGTGGGTTGTTACTCCACAAAGAAAATCAGGAAATCATAGCAGGCACCAAGGCTGAAATTGTTGCACATGCCAGAAAAAGTTTTTATGCTAGTTTGACATCTTCTTCCACAGAGAAGAATGGAAGGAATTCCAGACATTTTGCAGTGGAAGTTAGTGACCTCTAGTCAACGCTATATCTCTAAAGGTCTGGACATACTCTGTGGTTAGATGTTTGAATATGGCCAAAGAATATGTAACAACCTTCTATGCCTTCATTACTGTAAAAGATAGCAGGTCCACCATAGTAATATTTGGTTTCATATCTGTTCAGCAGACTTGCACATAAGGTTTAGTTATTGTATTCAAGCAAAGAAAAATCATACTTCAGTTTTTATACTCTTTGTAGAAAGACAACTATTTCAAACAGGGCACATGAAACTGTANATCGCCTCCTGCTGTCCTTACATACAATTGCAGTCCTTTTTGGGGATAGCTAAGGGACCCTTTAACTTTTTTTTCTTGTCGTTTGGGAAGGGGGAAGATTTTATCATAAACTGTTGGGGTTTGGTTTTGTTTTTTCTGGTTTTTTTTTCTGGAGATACATATAAGTGTATTGTGATTGAGAACTGTTATCCTTTTCCATATATATATATATTTCCTAATTAAAGTTTTGTTTCTTTTCTAAATTTAAAGAGAGAGGGATTATTTTTTTTCCTGGTCAACATTGATATCTTAGTCCTCCTTTGAACTAAGACACAATACAAGCAAGATCAGTAGCAACATCTCTCCTGTATGTGGTGATGATTAATATTTCTGTGAAAGATTGGATTGTTTTCTAAATATATATTGAGGAAATTTTTAGATTTTGCAGAATAAGAGGATTGGAGATTAGCTGAGCTGTAAATAAACGCTGGAAATTGTTTTGTCCAGCCCTTCCTGCTCAAAGTAAGGTCACCTTCAGCAAGTTGTTTATGACAGTGTCCAATTAGATTTTGAGTGACTCCAAGGCCACAGGCTTCATAATATCTTCCTCTTCCAGGTAACCTCTTCCAGGGTTCAATTACCTTTAAAATAAAATCATTTTTTCCACATAGTTAAGCAAAATTTCCTGTATTTCAGGCTGTGACTATTGCTTCTCATCCTGTCACAGGACACCTAGACCCTGACTGTATCTTCAAATATTGCTCACACAGCTAAGATCATCCCTGGAGGTTCTTTTCTCAAGGCTGAACAGTCTCAGTTCTCTAGCCTATCCTTGTATGACAGATGTTCCCCACACCATAGAAAACCTTGGTGGATTTCCAGTCCTTTCCAAGCCCTGGTATATCCATGTCTCTCCTGTAGTGGGGAACAGTGATCCAGATGGGATATCAACACTACTGAGCAAAGAGGAAGGATCACCTCCCTCAACTTGCTGGGAATGTTTTTCCTATTGCAGTCCAGGATGCTGTTGACCTTCCTTGACACAAGGTCACACTGCTGGCTCATGGTCAGCTCATGTTGTCCATCAGAACCCCTGGCTGCAATCTGTCAAGGTGCTTTCTAGTCAGTTGGCCCCAGTCTGTCCTGGAGCATAGGATTATTCCTCCGTAGGTGCAGGACTTTGCATTTCACATGTCAAATTTCATGAGGTTCAACTCCAAATGGGCTTTGACTTTCCTAACCCCTTCCCTGCACACCTGAACAGCATCACAACATTCCTCCTCTGCCCATGCTTTCATCTCCTGTACTTTTTTTTTGTACACATGAGCTTAGTCAGGAGCTCTTTGATTATCCATGCATTTGTCCTGCCAACTTTGCTTGACTTCTGGCATGTTGGAATAGGCAGATCTTGAGCTTGGAGAAGGCAATCCTTGAAAGTCAATGAAGATTTATGATCTTCTGTCAGGTATTCACTAAAACATTAATCTGGCCTACACTGCTTCTTCAAGAGAGAGGAAGACAGACTGCTCTGTTAGTGACACCTCATAAGATGGTTCATAAGATACATGGTTCTTTCCCTCCCATCTCTTAACAGAATGACAACAGGCCTTACCACTTTCATAACTGTAAAGTAGCTCAGTGTCTACATTTTTTATGCCAAAATCAAAGAAAATTACTAATTTGAAATTATTGATTAGTTTTTCATTGTGATGGACTAGATGTGTTTCTAGAGTTTATAGGTCAAATTTTGTTTCTGTGCCTGCTTTCGTAGAAAAATAAGCCAGACTGAAAGGAGAAAAGAGATCTACAATGACTGTGAGATAGTCAAGGAGTGCATTAAAAAACAGGCTGAATGGCCAAGCCCAAAGAGTGGTGGTGAATGGAGTTACATCCAGTGAGCAACCAGTTACAAATGGTGTTCCTCAGGGCTCAGTATTGGCACCAATTCTCTTCAATAACTTTATTGATGATCTTGATGAGGGGATTGAGTGCCCCTCAGCAGCTCAAAGATAACTTCAAGTTAGGTGGGAGTGTTGTTCTGCTGGAGGGTAGGAAGGTTCTGCAAGGGTATTTGGACAGGCTGGATCAATGGGGCAAGGCCAATTTTATGAGGTCTAACAAGGCAAAGTGCCAGGTCCTGCACTGCTACAGGCTTGCAGCACAGTGGCTGGAAAGCTGCCTGGAGGAAAAGAAACTGTGGGTGCTGGTTGACAGCTGGCTGAACATGAGCCAGCAGTGTGCCCAGGTGGCCAGAAAAGCCAATGGTACCCTGGCTTGTCTCGGAAATAGTGCGGCCAGCAGGACCAGGGCAGTGATCACCCCCCAGTACGTGGCAGTGGTGAAGCTGTACCTTGAACCTAGTGTCCAGTTCTGGGCCACTCACTACAAGAAGGACATTGAGATGGTAGAGTGTGTCCAAAAAAGAGCAATGAAGCTGGTGAAGTGGCTGGAGCACAAGTCTTATGAGGATTGGCTGAGTGAGCTGGGATTGTTTAGCCTGGAGGAAAAGAGACTTAGAGAGACCTTATCACCCTCTACAATTACCTGAAAGGAGGATGTAGCAAGGTGGGAGCTGATCTCTTCTCCAAAGTAACAGGTGACCTCAGGTTGCAATAGGAGAAGTTTAGATTGGATATTAGATAAAATTGTTCACCAAAAAAATTGTCTAACATTGGAACAGACCCCCCAGGGAAAGCAGTTGAAACACCATCCCTGAAAGTATTACAGAGATGTGCAGATGTTGGACTTGGGGCATGGTTTATTGGTAGACTTGGCAATGTTAAGATATGGTCTCAATATTCTTAAATATTTTTTTCAACCTAAATGATTTCTATGATTCTATGACTATTGAAGGTGGTTTGTCATTCAGGTTTGCGTATTTAGTGATATTCTGCTGATATGCTCACTGAGAGTTAGGTACCAATATCTCCTTAGTAAGGTCACTCTCAACAAGTGCAGAGAATTAAATTATCTTGTTACCATTTCAAAGTGCTGCTCGGTATATTTTATGTGTAAAAGAAAGCCTGTGTTCTTTCATGAAATGAAGCCATTTACCTATAGTTATGAAATAACTATCTCCACAGATAAAATTTGGATGGTAAAATCTCAGCAGTTTCTGTGATCTATATTTTTCCAGCTATATTTTGCTTCCTCTATACAGCATAGTAGAAATAGGCACTAACGAACACTGATACTGCAAAAGTCTATATGAAGTTGGTTTCCAAGATTCAAAACTTGTTAGATTGGTTTGACAAATTTATTCTAAAATATTTCTTTTACAAATACCGCTCGCCTCAGGCAGGACAGAAATTTGACAACCATCTCCTTCCTTGATGTGTTAACATTTTTCCTGTGATAGAGAGCAAGTGGTGGGGTTTACTTCACTTTGTTGCCTTTAAGAGCAGGAAACCAGATTTAGCAATTCAAGAGACCTTTTCCAATACATTGTTTCTTTCAGTTGGAACTTGGAGGTATAGGATTTTCTTGAAAACCTATTAGATGGCAGTGAAGGTTAAAGAGATAGTTAAAGTGAAGGTTAAAGTGATAGATCATTTGCTACATTTATCTCTTTTGAATATTCTCCTTTGTATTTTGTTGAGTGCAGTTTTAAAAACCTCAAATGTCAGAGGTTCCATCACCTCTCTTAAAAGTACACCTTGCAGGAAAATAGGTCTTATGATGTCTTTCTGGCTACATCCATGCCTTTTATCAGTACAATAGTCACTGATAACCCCTGTTTAGGTTGGAGAACTGTTCAGAATAAAAGCAACCCATTGCTGAACATTAGTAGTTTAGAGACACAAAAAAACTGATCACACAATAGCAAGTCTCAAGCGAGGTGTCTGATCTTCAGAAAACTTACAGGTTCTCTAGACTTACCTGAACTAAAAATTTTTACTGATTGTGGGGGACTGAGCTCAATGACCTAACTGATTCTTCTACTCTTAACACATTTTTGCAATGTTGGAATGCTTAATTCCAAGATTTATAATGGTTAATGTTCTTGATTGATGCCAATATCTAATGTCTCTGTGTCTGCTCAATCCCACATTTATGAGCAGTCCTGGATTGTCACCTCTCCTGCTGGTTGATCCATCTCAGTTAGACCCCATTTTGAAACCATGTGTTTATTCACTCACAGGTGTCACTTCTTCATACACTTTGTTTCCTGAACACCTAAATGGTTTTCCAATCTGCTTTCATTATTTGCACAGTGAATATTCAAAAGTCCCCAAAGACATCACTTACAAGTCGTAGGTGAGTCTTTTGACTTTCTGTGAAAAAGATATCCTGAAGTGTTATGTCAATGGTGGTCTTTTCATTCTCTTTCAAATCTCACTAAAACAGACTCTTCTCATGAATGTGGAGTCATTTCAATTCATCTGTGCACAAGATGCTGAAATGTAGTGTAATGTGATCAGTACAAATGTCCAAACTACTGTGAAGATAGGGATGGTAAATCTATAGAGATGGAAACATCCAAATAGAGTTGAATATTGCCTTGAGTTTTATAACTGGTAGTGACCACTTCTAATTCAGTTACAAGTGAGAACTCCTTGACTATAAAAACATGGATGCTTTCAAATTATTTTTAAAAAAAAAAAATCAAAGCAACTTTCTTATCTGTGCCTACCTTCTTTTGCCTCACTATTTTCAGACCTTATAATTTTAAATCCATTTTCCTTGGATTACTATATAATTATACAGCAATCTTAGTTACAGTGTTCAAAGTGTTTTACACTTCAGCGATCTAGGCCTCCCAATCTCTTCTGAGTCTTATATAAATATCATGATCACAATTTGAACCAATAGAGAGGCTGAGATGCTGAAAAATCACTTAAACCTCCTCTCCAGACTCAGTTCTCAATAATATTCACAATATGTCAAAATCATATAGAGGTGTCCTGGGACACCTGCATCTCTCAAGTGAGATCCACAAATGGAAATATTATAGTCATATCTATTATGTTTCTGGGACATATGCTATTATTTCTAGGCTTTGCACAGTGTTATGGCCACATCTTTGTTAAGTGTCTGCAATATTGCTCTGCACTATGGCAGCCTAGCTGAGCCCTCAGATAGGCCCTTAAGAACATTTCTATTTCTGAATTCTACTTATGCTAGCAGGGACCGAATGCCATTGTGAAAAGTGGTACTTATCCAAGTACTTCTCTTTCACAATAAAACAGTAAAGTAAGGGTTTTTTCGGTTACCTTATACTGCAATAAATTTTGATATAATTTCCTCTATTGACATATTCAGAATATCAAATTTTTATCATTTTTTCTTATGTCTTTTTTTTTACAGAAAATGACATTTTTTGACATCTTTGATACATAATACAGTTATTAAGATCTAACTGAGGACCTGCTAAAGGCACCTTGTTGTCAGAAAAAATTAATTTGCAGCAATACAAATAGTCTTTCAGTACAGGGATAAATATGCTTCATGTTTCACATTTTCCTGATCAGCCTTCATAATATCATAGAATTATATATATATGGGTGTGAAGGTATTGCAGTGGTTATATTCAAGTCAATGTAGAATTCTTAAGTGCTACTGCCCTTATTTAAAATACTATATTCTTCATTTCATAGCAAGAGTGACAAATTTCAGAAATGTTTTTTGTGTGAACTTGAAAAATCAATATAATAAAGATGAAAGCATACACATGCACAAAGTAATAAAGTTACTAAGAGACTTTCTGGAAAATATATAGCTCAAATACTATTTAAACTAATTAGAAGGGTGAAGGTTATCACAAACCCAGGGTGAGATTCAGCTCCAGATTAAAACACATATATAATCTAAAATTTCTCTTTGCAACTATGTATAAACTAGATTTCTAAACTTATGCTACAGTCATTGTAAATTTATAACTTAATTCATAGCTGCTTAAATGTCATTTCAGGAGCCTATGCTTCCAGCATTTCCAGAAAAATGGGTGACAGGAGTTTCAGCTGGTGCAGGAAAAATCAGTGTTTTTTACAATATATGGGTTTGTCTGGAACCATCATGTTTTCTTATGCTACAGTAGAGTCTTAAATAAGTGATCTGGTTTAACAATGGGAAGAAAAATTATTTCCAACCTTGGAGGTCTTATTCCTTTCTGGAATTGTGAAATGTGTGCAAAAGAAAAAAATAATTATAATCTCACGCAGTCAAGCTAGCTAGTTCTCCATATTCATATGCATTTAGGGGGGAAAAAAAAAAGTGTATTTCTATACATTTCAATCAGAAAGTAAAAATCAAGGTGTTACCTATTAACATCAAAGAAATATAACATGTAAGTATTGGGCAATAAGAAGGAGGACTATTTATGTCCCTAGCTGATGTTTCTTCTAATGAAGGTGACTTCGCACTGCTGTACCTTAAACCAGATTAGAAAACACTTTACAAGTTTATATTCTGATTAATTTTTTTATGAAATGCAAATGAAAATAAATTGTGTAATGATATTGTCTTCCTTATCACTTGAGAAATAACTGTCAATATTTTTATTTAATTCAGAGAGCCTCACTTGGTATCTTGTCTTTTGCACATTTCCTGTTTTTATATGTCTCTCTTTTATTTTTCTTTTATTGGGACTTGTCCCTCTCAGTCAAAACTATTATTTCTGTAGTATGCTGACAGGCATTTACATAGCTGAGATTACTAGATTCATCATAAGATAGTGCAAAAGACATTGCAAAGGGCAGAGGATCATCCTCCCTAGTGAAATCTCTGCCAAATCTATGTCATGCACATGACACTTTTATTTCCCTTGCAAATCTTGTTCTTCAGTGCTTTCTAATTATAACTCTTCTTATCTATGGATATGGATATTGACTTACTGGATATAGCACAGATATTAACTTTGACATTAAGTAGTAATTCAAGTCATTGGCTAGTTCTGTAGTATGGGAAAAATATACTTTATTTCAGCAGTTTGAGACAGTTCTCCTTTATATACCATGCAAGGTATTACATTCTTTCATTTAAGATAGAAACACTGGAAACTAGTAATCTTCCATATTTAATTTTGTGTTTTTCTCATATCCAAGTAGCAAGCAGATGTTTCTCTGCAGCTTTACCATATACTGAGTTAGTGACTGATGTGAAGAGTTTATTCCCTATCATTTTAATAACTGTGTTGAGATACTTAAACTAGACTTCAGGAGCTACCAGTCCATATTACAAAACTTAAAAAAAAAAAAACAAAAAACCCACAAAAACTCAAAAACAACAACCCCCCCCCAAACAAACAAACAAAAATCCCAAATGAAAACAAAAAATCAAATAAAAAATAAACAACAAAACCACACAGAAAACTGTAAATCCAAGCATGTCATGATGTGGCTCAGACTGTTCAAACTTGACAATTTAGTAATAATGCCTTTTTCTAAAAAAACTCACAAAACAGTCTCACTAAGGATAGTCCTATAAAACAATTGTATCTGCTCATAGAGGAGAAAAAACAGCTCAAGAATACCAAGCCTATAAAAAGAAACACAAAGACAAGAGTAGGTGGTAAAGGGCTGCGTTATTTCAGCTTAAATGTCCACCTCCATAAAGAGAAAGGACACCATCAGCCATTCAAAGAGAGAATAAGAGGGGGAGAGGAGGAGATAGAGAATAAATGATATGTAGCTGTAGGGATATGCTCTCACACTGCTGGGGGATTCAGCCAAACAGGGATCAGTTGCAATGACATAAACCACAAAATGGATATCTGAGATTCAAATCTCCCTTAAATGGAAGAAAGATCTTATGTTTTACTGTAAATAAATGCAACCATTGGGTGGAATACTGTTTTCTCAAAGTTTACATTGATTGTATGTTTAAGTGTGCCTCACAGTTCCCTCTATTTGCCATTGTTTAGGATTGAGATTAGCTCAGTTGGTTAAAGCACAGTGCTAATAATGCCAACAACATTGTGGGTCTGTTCTCTGTATAGACCATTCACTTCTGAGTTTGACTCAATTCTTGTGGGTCTCTTCCAACTCAGAATATTCTGTGATTCTATGGTCTCCTCCTCTAAGATATGAAACAACTGACGCTATATCTGGCTTTAAAAGTCACTGGGTCACAAATGGCTGAAGAGAAGAATGCTCTTGAGGAGCACGAGTATGCATTTGGTTTGTTCCTGTTCACCTCTAAGATTTGGTATTAGCAACTATCAGAAACAGCTTGTCAGCACGTTGATCCAACTGCATACCTTTGCGGTTACTCTTTTTATGTTCCTACCTCAAGGTGTCTTTTTTTTTTTCCTCCCCTTTGCTTTTTTTGCAGCCATCTCACTATAACCATAGTAGCTTACACTTTTCTGTACAGGAACTTTTAACTCTGACTTACGATTTTCGTGAGTTTTTCCTCATTAAGGGAACAACTTTTATTCCTCATTCTTCTAGTTCCTGTTTTTATTTTTGAATATCTAATATCTAATCTTCCTTTCCACAACATGGACTTTTCCAGAAATGAGGCATGTGACAGGAGTGCTTACACTATCACATAATTCAATTAAGTAGCACAAGAAAAAATATTAGCATGAGTTCATAAAGAATTAACCTTTACCTCACTAAGATCTACTTAAGCCTCTAAGGTGTAGACCTGGATAAAGCCGAAGGTGTTCTGGACTTTAATGTGATAAGATTTTCAGTTGAGATTCAACTCCAGAAATATAAGAGGTTCAAAAGTGTCGGGGCATCGTATTCCAGCCTCCGAAGAGGGACGCGGTGTGCGGGAGGTGCCGGCTGCGGCACGAAGGTTTCCCTGTCCTGCACAGCCTCGGTAGCCTTGAGCACCACCTGCCGGCCCTCCCTGTGTTAACTCCGTATCCGCATCCCCACTCCCGAAAGAGGTTTAGCCCCTTCGTCCTACGGATTGACCCTGAAATTCGTTTCATCCCCTGCTGACAAAAAATAACAAAGCGGCACATTAGCTTCTATCTGGCCAAAACGGTAGGCATGGCACCGGAGTCACAAAATTTTCTCTGGAAATCTATGTATGTTATGATTCTGCATCACCTTGCTTAGCACTGTAGCTAAAAGCCCAACATGCTGTTCTGGAAAACCCAAGGAATTTACAACATTGCCTCAAGAGCTTTGTCTGGTACCCTCATACATGCCGTCACAAATAACACGTGAGCCTGGAAAAACAACACCAAAACATATAAGGCAGCTTCCACAAAAATACATGAAAGCTTCTGAGGAGCAGAATTTTAAAGTAAAAGCTCTTGGAGATCACAGGAGTTAAAGTAACATGAGAATTACAATCAAAGATTTCGTAGTGACTTTCACAGAAAACCAAACAGAAATGTATAATTGCAGATGGATCAAGACTGAGTATATGATAAGCCCTGTTTTGTGGTGTTTGTTTTTTTTTTTTAATTATATGTTATAGAAAAACAAAAGTATTTGGCAATTGGAAGTTAAAATTTTAAATATTTACAAAAATTAAAGCAATCATAAATATAACAAAGACTTAGGTAATGAGGTATTCTTCCTTGGTCTGGGTGTTTTGGGATTTTGGGAGGGTTTTGTTTAGTTGATTGTGGTTGGGGGAGGCTTTTCATTTTAGAGGGTTGGGTTCTTTGTTGGTTTGGTTTGGTTTTGGGTTTTTTTTGGGTGGTAATGGTGATTGATTTGTTGGTTTTCTTTAAGTTTCAGCTACATAAAAAAAGAAAAAAGTGTGTTTCTTGAAACTTTCAGGACTATTGAACTCTCAGTGTTCATAGTGCATTAAATTGTGTTACTTAGAAGAGAACTTCCTGTAATTGCCATATATTAAGAAAATAGCACAAAGTTCAATGGCAAATTAACAATTGAATTTATTGAAAATTGTTAGTGGATTTCTCTCAGATTACTGGGAATTTAAATAAGATGCAGCAGCTAGCAGGGAGAATGCAGCCCTTCTGACCGCAACTGTGTTGGCAGTCCATGTTAAGACAAACTGCATTATCCAAGTATCTGTCCTGATGGTCTTGTCTTTATTATGAATGGATTATACCTTTTATCAGGAAAAGGAATATGGAGGGAAGACACTCTGTGGGCTTTGTAGTACCACTAAGTTGAGGACATGATTTATATCTTGCTTTTGTTAGCAATATTGTCACAAAAATATTGAACTGCATGTGAGAAACCAGACATGTATGAAAAGCAGATGGCTAAGTTTCCACATATTTAAGTCTCTTTGCTAGGAAAAAAAAAAGTCATACTGGACTAGCTGCTCCCATTCTTCCTTAAAAGCTCTTTCCTTTATTTGTCAAGGTGGTGTACAGTTTTATGTCCATTGGACTTCTCGCCGGTGGATATACAAATAGCTGTCACTAAAACTGATTTTATGTTTGTATTAATTTGTGTGTGTTTCCCTTTTTTCTATTATGAAAACCTACTTAGTTGGCACTGTATTAGGTCATTGTAATATAATGTATACAGACCACAGTAGCTGCTTTGAAATTTCAATAACTTCATCAAATGAAGAGTTTTATTAGGTAGATAAATACACATCATTAAATCAGTACAATTGAGGAGGGTTAGAGTCCATGTAAATTCATTATTAAATGTGACTGTAATTCAATATGTATTACTAATCTCCTTAGTTAATCAAGGCAAAACCAAACATTTTGGACTGCATTTTATAGGGATTTCAGACTTTCAGTCTCTTTGTCTGCACTTATCCTTCAAGAGAAGATGGCTAATATGATTTTCTAATCAGATTTGTAACTCAAAGTATGTAAATTGCACTTTATGCTTCCAGAGCAGTGAACATCATGAGAAGTTACTTAGAAAGGAGAGAACTAAACCATTTAAAAAGAAAAAAAAAAAAAAAACCAAAACCAAAACTCCACCCGGTATGCTAAAAAGTTTGATTAATTAGTGTGACCTGTTTTGTATTCCATATGTCAAAGAAGAAAAATGAATGTGTACACTAGAGCCAATTACTGTGCTCTTGTTCACCAATCAAGGTATCTTAAATAAAAATAAAATCATACATTAGGATATTTAGGCAAGGAGTTTGAAATGTAACAGATGATAAGTTGTTGCGCTAGTGCTCTGTATTCCAAAACTTTGTGAGAAACCTTGGAAAATTATTTTCCTAAAGAGCTTTCAAATAATTTTACTAATTTAAAACTCACGCAATACAAAGATATTAATAATATCTAACCCATAAGTCACAAACCGCTTCACTGAAAATATAATGGAATTTAATTCTGAATATAATGTGCTGAAAGGTTAAGTTCAAAGGTTAATGAGTTAGAATGATGCCCCTGCACTTCTTAAGGCACAGTAATCCATGTAAATTTGAGGTTTATGCAGAAACTGTGAGCAAGAGATCTCTGCATTCAGGTAACAAAACATCTTTAAAGGAGGAAATTAATAAGAGTAGAACACTTCAGAGTTGGGAAGTCATTAGATTACAACTTAGACCATTAACAGCAATATTAATATTTACATATTTGTACATTCTTGATGTTATTCATATCATATTTCAGTAACGATAATTAAAATTTGCCTTTTCCTTCAGATATCCCAAGATACTGATAGCAAAAAAAAAATTAACTTTGATACCTTTTTGTGACTATGCACTGGATTTCAAATTAAAACTCCATTTTTGGTTTCAAACCTCTGAGATAGGTGAATATTGACAGAATTTTTAGAAATGAAAGCATTTAAAGTACATGAAAGGGAATCTCCTGAGCAAACTTCTTGATTTCTTTGCTTAAACCAAAACTAATTAAAGACAGTTTTTAGTTTTTCCACCTCTGTGGAAAGGCTGTGCTACTGATATGTCTCATATCCTACTAGAAATTGCAACTGAAAGAACAAAATGAACTGGAGCTTTACAAATAGAATATAGTATTTGTTAAAGGTTATAAACTCAAAGGCCACAAATATTTTTAGACTTTAGGTAGGACCAATAGAGTCATTCCATACACTGCTAAATAGGAGGTAGTAACAAGTAAAATACGTCAGTGAATAAAGGTGATTGTTCTGCTCATGGAATACATGAAAAATATGAAGCCCAAATTCTGAATGGAGATATTAAATAGAGATTTAATTTTTCTTTTTTTTGAGGTAGTCCTTTCAAAGGGGAAGAGTCAAAGGGGAAGAGAGGGAGATGAGGTGCCCTGTATTCTGCCACACTGAACTGAATGTTATGCCTGTACACTTTGTATGTTCTACATGAGCACTGTTTTGGCTGGTTTTTTCTACTTTAGAGGAATTTAACAAGTATATCTGTAGGAACACAGTTGTTGAAAGGAGAAAATTCTTTTTTTTCTAAGTGTAGCTTCATAAAGAAAAAAATAATTTGCAAATTAGAAAGCATCTTTGTGTAATAAAAATTGCACATTGTTTCCAGTTATTTTGCTTCTAATTCTCTGAACTTGACTTTGTACAGGCTAAAACACACTGGAAGGGATCGTGTATTAATTTCTAAATCTAAATCTGATCTAAATTGAAGATCATGACCTCTATGTTAGAAAAATAAAAGAATGTCTCTCCAGTGGATGCTAGAAATTAAGGAATTCCCATCATCTTTCCAAGAATCAGATTATTGGGCTACTGGGAAATTGCAGATCTCCCAGTTCTTGAACGGGTGTGAGCAGCTGCTCTGTAATCTCAAAATGCCCTTAATCCTCATTGAAATTTTGCCTTAATTTGATTATGGACCTTTGGCTCTAAATATCAAATTTTAAACAAGGATAAAACATATTTTTGATTAAACAGATGTTGTGGTTTAAACTCAGCTGAAAATCAAATTCCAATCAGCTACTCCCCTTCTCCCCACACCCTCCAATGAGAAAGCAACAAAAATGCAGAGATTATGGGTTGAGAGAACAATTTACTGGGAAAACAGCAATGAGATAATGAATAGCAAACAGTAACAGCAACAATACTAATGACAGCAGTGTATAAAAAAGGTGATTACACACCAAAAATGCTTATGGAAGTCCAACAAACATGATTTTACTGGGGCCAGTGACGTGAAGCTTCCTGAGACAAAGAAGGGAATGCCAGACATTACCACAGCTGGTGTTGCTCTCAAGCCTGAGACAACGAAAAATGACAGACAAGCCCCGCGAGTTGGACCACTCATGCCATGCCATGCCATGCCATGCCATGCCATGCCATGCCATGCCATCACTCTGTGTGCCTCTTTGCCCCCCTGAAAAAAGGAACAAAATGACAGCAGTTCTCCTTTCTTCCTGCTGCTGATGCCATGCCCCAGCGATGATGTGGGTGGTAGAGAACAGCAACCCAGACACACCCGCATGGCTCCAGGCTCAGCTCCCTCAGGGAACTGCGAGACAATTAACTCTGTCCTCACCCAACCTGGGACAACACCTCTAAAAAGAACAAGAATGTATTTTCTGACTCATTCACTAGCAGAATAAACCTAGGGAGGAATCCCCAGTTATATTTTAGAAAGCTGAACTAGAAGAAAATCTCTTTAAAAGGCTGTTTAGAGTATACTACAGAGACATCTAGGAGTGCAACTAATATAACCTCTAACACAGAAGAAACTCACCGAATCATGCTTAACAGCTTCATTTTACTAAATCTGAGAATCAGTTTAAGAGCAGAAATGCAACAAAAGATAATGCATCATAAGTTACCCTCACAAGTGAAACCTAGTTTTAATAATTCATTATACCTTTCAATGAGCTACTAAATAAGGTGAAACACATTATAAAAGCAATAATAAGGTAGAAAGCTTTTGAATTTTTTTCAGTGGTTATTCTGCAGTAGGGTTGTGTCTTTCAACCTGGGGCAGTTGCTTCACAATATAAATGAGTCTATAAACAATATTTGATATTGCATGTCTAATACTTTTTTCCAAAGTTAGTAAATAACTCATTGAATGACATGGAAGGTAGAACATATCTGTTGTGTTCATTAATGAGAATTTTTTTTCTTTTTTTAATCAAACAGTTCAGGGATCCACAATGAGATTTAGACATGATCAAAAATAAACTTCATATTTTTTTTGCTTTCAAATTTTTACCAATCTTCTGGTAGAAACTTTAAAACCTTTTAATGATACCATTTTTATTGATATAAGAAGCTATGTGGGTTTTTTGCCATAAGGTAAAGGCACTAGTCAGATGAAATTATACATGAGCTGTGGTAGAACAGGGAACTAAATTATGGTTTTATTTCCTCCTTGAAGTACAGAATTTGTTTAATAAGATTTTCTAGAAATGTGCTTACTTTGTACATAATGATAAAAACTTTAAAATCCTTACAGTGTTGATTTCTTTGCATAGAGAAATAGGACATAAAGAGATGTAGCTTTGTTCCAAATAATGTTGTTAGAAGCTTTCTTATTCAGCTCATCTGTGCTATTATGTCAATGAGCATTATGTCTACAGTGTTCTGCCCTGGAATAATCATAATTGGTGAGATTAAATTGGAAACAAATTCCTGTTAGCAGTGATTTTAGAACTTGTAAAAGGTCAGGAGAAAGGCTGAGAGAATTTTACTCTCACCAAGTGCAAAATAGACTGGATGTTCCAGGGAGGAAAAATTAAAACACTTATCAGAAGAAATATTTTTGCATATTAGATCTGCAAAAAACCAGTAGTTATATTTCATTGAGGAACATGGGCTTTTATTAAACTGCCTATTCGAGAATACTCTAATGCTAGCTGCCATTTACAGCACCTGGGAATGACAAGGTAAGGTTTCTTTTAATTGCCTACTGCTTTCCCATGATTCCCTGGCTTTTTTTAGTACTACCATGAAAAAATTATGTAATGATAGGATGATACTTTTTTAACAATTTAATCTTATAACTTATAAAAAACATTTTTTCTTCCATTTTCTTATGCTTATTAGTACTATGTGTTGGCACTTTTGTAGCCACTGATCTGAAAAAGAAAAATCGTAACTTTTGGTGACTAGCATTCCAAGTCTCAAAATTTGGGAGAAGATTACTGTTCAATAAATGTTCAATGTTGAGCAATAGGCCCTTTATTTTGTAAAGAAGCCAGTCATATAGGTAAAGTTCACATCTCTGGTGCAGATGTGAAGCTGTTCACAAATAATTCATCAGGATAAATGGCTAAAAAGAAAGTCTTAATTTAGGAACAAAATCTTATCGTAAAGTAAAAAATAAGATAAAAAAAATATTATCCGAGTGTCATTTACCTGGACCAAAATACATATCTCTACAGTGATATGTAGAAAGCAAACAAAAAAGCAAACAAAAAAAGGTAGGAATCCAGTCTAAAATAAATATCTGTTTTCACTCAGCCTCCAGATGGACTGGTATCCAGACCACCAAAACCAACACGTTAGTTGATACACTCTTTTCACACAGAGCAGAGATCCATCATCTGCCGATAAATCCATCATGGTTATGGAACTGTACTCATAGTCCTAATCCCAATGACAGCATGTCATAAATAGGGATTTTAAATGGAACTTGATCTCAAGTAAGTGAGAATCCCTTGATCTCTTCTATGAATCTAGGAATCTATGAATTCCCTATGAATCGATAAAATGTTGTTTAAAACGCTCATTTACATTGAGAACAGGATTGAAGAAAAAAATATGACTAGTACAAGCAATATTGCACTACCAAACTTCTGACTATTACACAAAATAAATAACTAAAAAACTCCAACAAACAAATGCACAAATCAACTGTGATTCTTTAATGCTATCATATAACAAGCTGTTAATTCATGCAAACATTCCCTTAGAAAGCTATCAAATGCAAGTTTCTCTGATCCGTTCACTACATGAAAGGAAAGGGGAAAAGCAGAAACCTTAAAAACTTTGACCCATTTTACAACTGTGTTCACAGTAAAAGTCAGCTAGAGAGGAAATGAGTTTTACATGATTCCAGTTTTATATGAAAAGATAGATAAGTTGCTGATTGCATCAGTAGTTGTATTTGTCATTTAATCAAATGAGAAATTAGAAACCAAGCTTAGTGATTCAGCTGCTACTGAATATATTATCCCTTCTTGATATAATCACAGAGAACTTCACTTCAAATTAACTCTTGCAATCCAATTAATGCCTTTTATAAGCCTGAACATTTTCTTCTCAAAGATAGGCACACTTCTCTTTTCTCCCATTTTTCCTTTGAATGATCTTTGCATGAAAAGAGAGGTCTTGTGTTTTAGAGGTCACCTGCTCCTGCTGTTTGTTCTGCCCCTGAAGTCATAATCTGCTGCCTGTGACATCACAATTAGTTTCTGCAGAGCTGATTATAGCCACAAACAAAGCATTATGACTTCAGGTGAGGGAGAAGCAGCAGGACCAGATGAGCTCCTGAGGAAAATGTTCCCTGTTCATGACTGTATCCTTAGAAACAAAGTGCAGAAAGTAGTTGTGCTCAATTCAAAGCAAAACACTTTATATGAGATGGCAGTATCTATTAGGAATTGCTTATTGGTCACATGTATATAATTATTTTCCAGATAAGTGCTGCCTGATAAAACCAAGAACTGGAAAATATTCAACATATAATACCAAGGTTCCCAGAACTACATTTAATTTAGATTTACAAGCCCCAGATTGTGTCATTATGTATTACCCATACCATAGAGTGGATAAGCAGTGCACTTCACTATATCAGTAAAGATACATTCCCTCCACCAAAGTGTTTATAATGTAGGTTGAGTGAGAATAAGCAGAATGGTAAACAGGACTAGAGTACAAGATGTCAGGGCAGAAAAGAACAAATTAAATGATAATATAATTCCGTGGGAGCCTAATGTCTTGAAACTAACAAATGTAGATTTTAGCATAAATTATTATCTGCTCCTTGTTTAAGAAAAGGATTTTCTTTTATTGCCTGTCAACTTTAGCTCATTGAGAGAAACAGTGTTTTCTGTCTAATGGTTGACAGCAAGGGGCTTTGGGACTCCACCATTGGCTTGCTGAATTACTTTAAATAAGTCGCTCAGTGCATCCAGATTTCATTAACTGTTCTGTGAAAAGCAGTGCTACACCCATTACAATAACAGGGCCTTTTTAGACCTTCAGATGACTGTATATTCTGAATGTCAGAAATATCCATATATATCTATCTATTAATTCTCTGACTATAAATATATGCATGAAGGCTTTGGGCCAGATTCTCATCTACTGTAAGTTATAGTCTTAGAACCACTGCTCCTAATAAAGTCAAGGATAGAAATTTCACATGTAAAGAAGTGACAGTTACATTGTAATAGAAGTACAGAATGAAAAATCATTTCCCCTTCTGTTTTTGGATCAAGAAATACATTTCAAAGATATCAGAAATTATACTTCTTGGCAATATTATTTTTTTTAATTGTTGTTCTGGGAAAGAGAAAAAAAATCCCCATTAGTGAGACTGAAAATTATAAGCTTTTTAAAACTGTAAGAGTTTGCCATGTTGATACTGTACTTTGAAACCTGAAAAAGCCTTCATTTTGACTCTGCAGAAATATAATATCTTTGCTCAAAAGCTTTCCAGGTATTAATATTTCATAAATTATAATTAATCTTTTTAAGTCTTACCTTGATGAAAGAAGTCAAGCAGCTAAGATTAAATCCTTAGTCTCTAAAATTTCCACTTGTCCAGAGGATATTCCACTGGGCTCAGTACTCAGCCCCCTATTGATTTTAATTTATATAAATGATCTGTTACCTCTCTTACACTACTGTAGGGGTGCCATGCACACTGGCAAATTAGAGACAGGCTGATGGTAATGAATTGCTAGACAGACACTTTCCACATGGGCTACTGCTAACACTGATTTAATTATTTCTTCAAGAAGTTAAAATTCAGGTTTAACTTCAAATATTATCCAGGCTGTGGCCAGATGGCTAAGGGAAATAATACCTATTAGGGCTTATCTGACTGTGAATCATATTTAAAGTCAATAGGAGAAGAAAATAAGTAGTCTAGTACAACTAATAATAATGAAGCATCTAATCTCAGTGGAACTAGTTCAGAAGATGTAAAAAAGGCATGAGGTCAGTGGTAAAGGGTCCATTAGGTTGAAGCAAGTAAAAACTAAATGCACCTTTTGGCTACTTCTGACAGTCAGAAATATGACATCTTCATTTCTCCCTAACTTACTTCTGGGCAGAAGGCTTGTACATTTAAATCTTTCCTGTTTCTCTAAAAATAAAGGTGATATGCAAACTTTATAGTTCTCAACACAATAATGAAATTTAACTTGGCCAAGCTATTTTACTTCTCAGTGGATCTGATAGCGAGATCTGCAAGAGCTTTGTGTGAGGTTGATTGAGGATTGTATCTAAATTCTCGTGCTCTGCTGTTGTTTCCATCTTCCTGTTCTGAAGTTACTTCCCATTGTTACAAATTTTTGTTCTTTTATATTTAATTTAATTTCATACTTCAGTTGATTCTTCCTTTCCACCAAAGTTTTATGACAGTAATTCAGTTACTGTTTAATCAGCTTGATAGTCATCTTAAGTAAATTTCACCATTGCTGATTTCCTCATAGCATTATCAGTTTTTGGCTAAAATCCTCTTACTCAGAAGTAATAAGGTAATTTGTTCACATCAATACTCATATTCTTCCCTTAACCGGTTTTTATCCAGGCCATGTCACTAGGAGGCCATTTGGGCTACCCCACAGTACTAAATGCCCTGAGTATTGCCAGACATTCTCATCTGATCTTGCAGTACAACTTCCATTGTGTCCCACTGGCAGTGGTATTTGTCCCCCTACACCATAAAGCCTTACAATCTATGCTATAGGTTACTTGATACTATAAGCAAGAAAATTTATCCTTCATAGTAAGTGTTGGGTTTTCCTCTTTACTTAAGCTACAACCTCATCACTATTGGCCCCACACTATTATTTTTAATTTGTTTGGAGAAACCAGAAATCTGAAAGTTTAGTACTTTAGAACAATCAGCAAAACTGTGGAGTCAGAAATTAATCAAATCAGGAATGGTATTCTATGCTGTGACAATGCCAAGGGATTTATATACAAAAGATTGCTTTTCCCTAATGTCATATAGGTCTTGAACTCACATTTCACACCACTTATCACTTGCAGAGACAGAGACGCTGCAGTACATCAATGTCTTTAATGACAGCAGTGACATATCTTGAATGAAGAGTCTCCTATGTCTATCCTTAAAGATGTCAGTTTTATTTCTCCTTTTGTAAGTATTCAGGCTTGTTTGTGGAATACAAAAGCAATATCTTCAATTGCATGAGGATGCCTTCAAATCCAGGCACACAGGATTACAAGAGGGATCCTGGAGCATTAAGTCTGGTCTCTTCAATGTTTGTGATATGTACACAATTTACCTGACTTCATCCATCAGTCATTTTAGAGAGAGGTTTTCCTTTCACCACATCAGCAAAGAGAGTTTGTTTGTTTCTTTCTTTCTAGTTGCTTATTTCTCTAGTTTTATTATTTTAGTTTACTGTCTGAATATTTATACCCATCATCAGTTTATATCCATTTCTTCCTATACCAGAATTATCTTTCAGCCAGATTATTTTTTTTTCTTTCTGCTATATATGAAATTGATGTATTTTTAAAGTGCAAACACTTTTTTCACTTAATCTTCCATTTTATATCCATCAGTTTTCACTAATAGGACAGATTTTCCAGCCTTTTGGTTACCAATGTGGGCCATGTATATCTGTCTATTAAATGAAAGCAATAACTCTGTTTTTATTTAGTACTTCAGTATATGGTATAGAGTCATTCTAAATGAGCTTCTGTGTGAAGTCTCACTGGTGCACTGTGACTGCCTCCTGGAAATAAGTTCTCTTGTGCAAAGGTCACAATGGATTTTCCTACAGTCACAGCATTTCAGTGTCTGCACTCATATTGTGAATAACTAAATAGTCTTTAAATGCAATGAATTTCTAGCTTTAATTGAAATTCATCTCTGAAACAATTCTACCTTTCTTTGTGGCAGATAGATTCTGGAAGACACATACTTCTAAAGCATGGTAGTTTATGTTACCATGTCTTTTAGAATACCATGGGATTTTTTTTATTTTATTTTCTGTTTTCTAACAGTGGCCTGCTGAATATTTTTGACAAAAAGATCACTATCATGGTACTCTGCTTTGTTGAGATTGGTGTAATACTATGTTTCCTCCTCTCTGCCATCCTTCTTTCTGGCGATTATCATACTTTCTCTTTTCCTTTATGATCTCCTGAACGCAATATTCATTTTTTCTTGTAACTCCAGACATAGATCTTGGCAACAATTTCCCCCTTCTTACTTCTTCTCCATCATGACCTCAAACTCTTGTATGCACATCATCACTTCCAGTTTTCACACCTTCCCTGCTGCAAATTTTCACAGGTGACTGCTTGTGCTTAAATGAGCTGAAAGGTAAATGTTGAGGGCAGCTCCTTCACTGCATTCTGCAGATTCTGCAGCCAGTTTGTCTCACCATCTCCTATGCTCTTCAGCCCAGTTGGTTCTGTAGCTACCCTTGATTAAACAAGACATAGTAGAAAAAAATCCTCTGCGCATTGTCCTGTACTTTCTCAACAGGCTGATGCCTAATTCTCTTTTGTGTTTTCTTGGATCAGTCATGGCTTCATTTTTATTTTTTTTGTCATTCACGGTTCTTCATATGTCACTGAAGGCAGTGACCTGTCCTCTGATCAGTCCTGTAAATAAGCATTACCCAGACTTCTAGCTGTGTGAACAACACATTGTCATAACCACACAAATTAAGAAGAGACAGTTTAAAAACCAGTATGTACATCAAGAAGCTTGAAATTTGATTCCACCTTAAGCACCAAGAAGTTAATTTCATGCTTTTGAAAATCCATCTCTAATTTTGATTTGACAAGTATTGTTTTTTCTTGGCAAGCTGCTGTTGTAGAGATAAAATGCATTATAATGAATTAGAATGAATGCAGACATTCTTATCTGAGAAGATTTGCAGAGAACTGCAAAAATTTGCAGAAAACTTATTTCACATCTTCTGACTAAAGATCCAGATTGGTGGCATTTTTAAAATGCTTCTAGGAACTGTCAGATTATTGCTTACTAAACTGGATTATTAAATGCAATATTGACTGCTTTGTATTTCATTGTTGTGTGTAAAATCTAGCTGCACTTGTTCTGAATAAAAAAGACTTCCATCTTCTAGATAGTTTGAAATTTTAGAGTTCAGGTAATTTGTATAGTATCTCTTCCAGAGAAGGGATAATACATCTTTGAAGTTTCACTTCTCTTCTTCATCTCAAACTGACCTATGCAAGTGAGGCTCATCTCAGAATACTAAAGTTATTCTGTATAGAGCTTACAAGCCTACTAAAAAAGAGAATTTACACATAGCTTTTAAATACTTTACTTAAATTTCATCAGAAGTTCAGGAAATAAGTACTTTTACCTGTAGACCTGGCATTTGAATCCCTATTTTACATTCCTTAGAGCACAGCCTATACAGTGAATATTTCTGTCTAGATTTGTTTGCAGAGCTTGTGTGCTATGTTTCTGAGAATGAGTTTAAGAACTACCTGTCAACCACCCAGAAAGTTTAAGATAAAGAACCCAAACCTAAAAAAACCAAAACACCTTCAGCTTGATTTCAATTTAGCATGACACAATAAATAACTGTGGCCATAGTTAATATATCAGGAATGCAATTACAAATGTCATGAATAGGTATATTGATTTTATAAAACATTAATTCTTCCAGATCATCTGCTGCTGAAGAGCTCATAAAATAAGAGGCTGGTTTATGATGCTTCATCCCATTACTACACTACTGCAATGTTTCTTATCTTTGAGTTCTATTTCATCTTTGAGCTCTTTTGTTTGTCTGTGTTTCTTGGAACATCCTTCTCAGACCTATCAGTCCTTCAAAATACTGCAGGGGTGCCCTCACTGCTACATCATGATTCTTGTCTGGCTGATGCATTTCAGGGTAAGAGCTCTAGGAGGATACAGGCCAAAAAATGCAGGAGAGAAAAAATTCTTTTTTTTTTTTTTTTCCCATGGATTAAATCCCATCATTTTTTAAAACAAATTTGTCTTATGAAAATATTTCTCGGCATAGTTTTAGAATGAATGCATAGTGCTCTCTGAGTGCACTCACTGAGCAGTCATTTCTATGCCATTCATATGTTCCAGTGATGGAAGTATCAGATAACCCATACATTTCTTGTGCATAATAAACAAACTTTAATTTTACTTTGAAAACTACTTTAATTGTTTGGTTTGTTTTTTGTTTGTTTTTTTTTTCCCTAAGAAATGGACAGGGTGCTACTTTGGAGCTAATCTATCTCCCAAAATCGCACTAAGAGCCCTTTTCAGCCCTTTTTAGGCTAATTCAAAGATCAGCCTTTGGCTTTCAGCTTTTCACATCCAGTACTTATTTTTAGATTACCTACAGGGTTCAAAGTGAGAAAAATATTACCTAAATTACATTTAGAATTTCCAGAATTTCAGTCTTGGACTTCTTCATATATTGAAAAACTCTAGGAATTTTGGGATGCTTAGTTGCTACAGGGAATATAATTAAATGTGCAGCCAAGTATAGGAAGATACAAAACATACAACAGAAAAGGAAAACATGAGACAAAAAAGATATTCCAACACTCTGAGCAGTCAGATATGTTTTAAAGAAATATCCAATGCCAAGAAAAATAGTTAAAATAAGGGAAAATTTGGAAATATTTTGTAATGTGTTTGAAAAACTCTTCAACTTCTGTTAATAAACATTCACAGAAATATATTAGCATTAGTATATGTGAACGGAACTAATTTTTAAAATCGAAAATATTTTTTTTACTAGGAAATTGTGCCTTCAAAGCAAAACTAACTCATTTGATATGATGCCTTAGGGTTTTCGTGAATTTGTGGGGTTTTATACTTCTATATAGTTTCTTATATTTACAGTAGCTAACAACCTCTAACCCTGTGCTAGCTGTCTTAAGGGTCAGATAATAGCTGGAACACCATGCTTGGGAAACATGTACCAGAGCTAAGACAATTAGATACTTGTTAGTCAAAACACGAAAGCAATGTCCAGCAACCTTGGAGAAGCTCCAACAAGGGAAAGTGGCGTGAAGATGATGGTAAAGGATGAAGTAAGGGGTCTTAAGACCTCCAACTCAATTCTAAGAGAGGCGTGCCATGGGGCGGTCCCAAGGGAAGTTCTGGGTATGGACATTCCTTAGATTGTATGCTACCTTTAGATATGATAATTGAGTAGTGTTATAAAATTAGTATGCTGCCACACAGAGCTTTTCCCAGCTTCTAGTTATAGTTGACATTTCTCTCTCTCTCTCTCACACACACACACACACGCACACACATACTCTGCTGCCCAGCCTGGTGTGGTGCTCTGTGTTCCCCATCCAAAAGGGGGGTGGGGAGCTCAGAAGACCTCTGCTTGCAAAGGGGAATTTTCCTTCTCTTGCTCTCCTAAGGTGGGGGGAGAAGTTGTTTCCCCTCCCTTGTTGTGCCGGACTGGACCTCAAGAACCTCAAGTCCCGCTTGAAGGAAAACAAGACCAGTCATAAGAACTGGGTACCAGCATGAGCTGCGGGGGTAGCTGAGCTGCAGGGAAGCAGCTGCAAAAGGGAGTTTCTCCCTTGTTTATAGTGGGTTGGGAGGTGAGCTGACTTGGACCCAGATGTTGCAAGAGTCATATTCCTAACCTGTGGGTGAAAGGGTCTTTCACCTGGGAAGGGGTAGGTTGTTGTCCCTTGTTTGCTTTGGTAAGGCATGGCAGAGTGGCTCATGGGTTGGCTGGATACAGCTGGGAATGAAAGGGACGCCTTTCGGGTTAATTTACTCTGCATGTTTTGAAGCGGTGGTGCTTGGAAAAAAGCTCACATGGTATTCCTGAGGCTGTGAGTTCAACCTAGCACTGGTCTTTTCTATCTGTTACTCGCCAAGACTTTTATACTATTTTTATACTTTATGTACTCTTTTATACCCCTTTATATTCTGTACCCCAAAACCCTATAAGGAAAAGAACTCTTCTCTACTTTACCCACATAAAGTTGTCTTGGAAAGTTTTTTCCTTTCCCCTTATGGCAAGAGATATCAGAAAAATCCCCCTTAAAAGTCTTAGTTAATTGATCAAATCTCTAAAATAATTAATTTACTGTAATGGGTAGAAGAAAACTAGTAAGAAGTATTAACTCTAAAATTCAAAAACATTATTTGAGAAAAAAAATTATATCTGAAAAGGTCTTTTAAAATTCCTGTTGGCTTTCATGAATATGAAAGATGGTCTGATTTCAGCCAATCAATCAGACTTTGTGAACTATCCATCCCCTTTTCATGGTGAGGGACAGAACTACTGGCAGATGACAAATGATTCCAACTCAGTTTCTCTGTCTGGATCAGAATTTTAAACAAAGAGCTATAGTGGATCTTCATGACTCTTACATGTGGTGTAGGAATCATAAATCACTTAGCAGGGAAAGGAAGCTGTATCTATGCTATCAACTGTTAGCAGGCATTATAAACCTGGTGTTTCTACATAAATCAAGAACAGCAGCAACCCTAAGGAGCCACAATCCTTGTTTTGGTCATGACTTTATCAACTTATAATTCTGACATCTTGTTATTTCTAATTAAAATTCTTGAGCTCTGTATCACTATCCCCTCCTTAAACTATGAGTAGTTTCAAACCCACTGTCTCACTACCTTCTTAGTGTCTGCATAATTGCACTACCCATATCCCTTGTAAATGCATTTCGTCAAATGGGTCATGCTGAAGCCAACAGGGTTTGTCAGGGAAGCAATCAAAGGCATCAAAGCAAATTTTAATTTTACATTTTTTCTTATATGTGTTTTCTGTTTATTTTCACTCAGTTGAAAGCCTTAAGAGTGAGTGTATCTCTAATCTCATCACTCCTATCAGTCCTATACTTAGTCCCGTGAAAACAAAGTTGATGGTTCTGAAGGCAGCATAGAAAGCTTAAAGGATTATTTTAGCAACATAGTGGAATTTAGCCATCACATCTAGCAGAAAGTTTCTTTTATCATTTTGTTTGCCATTCCAAATGACACAAATACACCAATGAATCTCTCATATTTCATGTAGTTTTATCTTGCTTAGCAACATTCAGTAAAGATACCTGCCATGACTGTTGTATAACCTACAGTTAAGCCTCAAAGTCTGTCTGTTCTGATAGGTTGCTCTGATTAATCCTGCCGCTTCGTATATTCTGCTTACATCCACAAAGGAATCTAATTTATTCAATTAGAACTGAGATGACTTTAGTCTAACAAGTTTGGATGCAAATGAATAAAACTTGAAGTAAGGAAATTGAGATGTGGCAAAACCAGGAAATGAAAAAATGCATAAAATGCTTACTGTAGTGAAATTCTGCTTCACACCAGAATTAAATAACTTGCATTATAACTGAAAAATACAAGATGAAGTGTCTGGACTATTCCAGAAGAGATAGTCTATATTTGATTTGATTTACAGATGTTTAAAGAAAAAAAAACTTTAATAAGAATAATCATGTTGCACCACTATTTGACTTAAAATTTATAGGCATAATTTCGGTTCATGGAATCATAAATCATACAACATCCTGAATTGGAAGGGATTGAGGTAAAAGATCTACAGTTAAACACAGTATCTAAAATACTACTAATTGCAACCTATAACTTCATAATTACTTACAGATATTAATTGAAAATCACAGTAAATCAGGCAAAATTAATTGATTTTTTCCCCTCAGAATTTTAGATAAAGTGACCTCTTATATATGCAGAGTCTTTTGTCAGGTTTATCTCTTTTACTTCAAAATTTAATGACCAAGTAAGTAACATGCCAAATCAAGAAAATAATAATATTTTGACATTTTCATCCTAACTGGCCAAAAAATAAATAAATCTTTACTTAAAAGCAGATTTCCAGTTTTACTGGAGTAGCAGGGAGGAACCTCCACAGTAGACATTACAGATGCTAGGCTCTGTATTAAATTCCTTGCCTCAGTAGACTACAATCTTAATAAAAAAGAAAAGTTAATGGAATTGGAAATTCCAATTTAAATTAGAAAAAAGAGAGGGAGATTTTGTTTAGTTTCATTTTTGTATTGATTAAAGTATTTCTCCTTTTGTTTACAATGATTCAACAAGTGGAATCCAAAACTGTCTTAGTTATTCATACTCAGGCAAAATGAATTCATTTCAGTTCTTTGCTGATTTAAAGATTTCTTTTCAGAGGAGTAGCAGAATTATTGCAGACCTTTCTTTTGTAGTAACAGTCACATCGAACTACCAGTGCTCCAGCACCATCATTTTCCTGTCATATTATATATAGAAGCTATACTGAATATAAACAACCCAAATTGCTTGACAAAGAAACGCTGGGGAGAAATGTTAAGCAAAAAGACCGCTATCTTAATTGCCTCCTTTTAAATATTAAGCTTCTGTAGTTTGAGTTATACTGAGGGTATTTAGAATAAGTCAAGTCTAATTATGTTCCATTTTCTTAACAGCCATTTTATCCTGACAGCATTTACATGCAAAGGGATCAGAAGGACAAATGGTTTCACTTATTTATACAACTTGGTGGAACATTCCATGTCTCACATCACGTTTCATAGCGTTTCTTAAGCAATGGGAAGATAAAACCTTGAAATATGCCTGTCATATTTTTACCAGTCAAGGTTTTCACAAACTTGAGGTTTTGCAGATTAAAATGCAAGTACATCTGCACACCAAATGGAACAGCTGTGATCAAATGAAGATGTTTAAGTACTGTATAAATATATCCATATATACAATTTCAGTACTTTAAAACTTTGCTATACTGTACCAAAAGCTCTTAAGCTGATCACAGACGTTCTATGAAAGATAGCATGTTCCTCTTTGGAAATACCTAGATATAGTACTCCATACTCACAGCATTTATACTCACAAATACATCTATCATATCTTTTATTACTTAACAGGAGGTAGAACAATGATCTACACCATATAGGTGAAACTGTGAACTGTGTCTGATACCAGTGCAAAATGGTGAAAACATAATCTATTCATAATGCTTTGGACACAGTTTTATGTTCAGTGTTTCTGTCCACAGAAATAATACTATATCTGTTATTTCAGTATGGATCATAATCCTACTAATGATCCCTGCTAAGTTTTATAAAGTAGAAACTCATGGGAATATTTCAACAACATTCTGGGAGGACAAAAATTGAAAATGTCATCGTTCTGCAGCATTTCTCAAGCATCATTTTAAACCTTATCTTAGGAATACAGATAGACTAAGCTTCATCAGGAAAATTTTTGATAGAGATTTTGAGAAACTCAGCAGAAGTGGGATTCATCTCATCTTGATTTAGCTGTGAAAAGATAGTTTTAATTAAGACATATCTGTAATGGAGTCAGTGAAGAATAAATGACTGTCAGTCAGTATGCCTTTATTAAGGATAATGAATTACTCTCTCATGAGAAGTACTGTGGCAAATTCTGCACAGGCTTAAGATCAAGATCAATTGACAGTTCATGTTTCCTGAAAACGGCAAACCCAAATTGTTACATAACTTGAAGATTCTCATCTACCAGGAGATCACTTTGGGATTTATCATTGTGAGACATTGGACACAACATTATTTTCAAGATTTTCAAAAAACATATTTCAAGACTTTGAATAATTCTTTTATATTCTTCTCTAATGACCTGGTTTACCATTAATATTATAAAAGCTCATCTGCATAATCTGTTGCAAGCAGTTGTAAATTCACTTCATATTTGATAGAAGCCAGATAGACATGTACCAGTACTAAGTAGGTCTCATGCATCAGGGTGAATATAAGAGAAATCCTTTGTAGGAAGTTCTAGTCAAGGCTATATTGGTCAGGTAGAAAATCACAGTGGGTACTGACACCATAAGGAGGAAAAAGAGAATGAAAGATGATTAAAAAAAATATGACTAAAGGCTAGTCAAACAGTGACATTTGACACATCACTTTAGCAGTCAGGATATTTCATAATAGCTGATTCCAGACATTTAAATTTCACAGAACTGTACAATGGTTTGGGTCATAGGGGTCCTGAAAAGGCCGTCTAGTCCAGCTACCCTGCAATGAGCAGAGATATCTTTCACTAGATCAGGTTGCCCAAAGCCTCATCCAGCCTAGATTTGAACATTTCCAAGGATGGGGAGCCACAGATTCTCTGTGCAATCTGTGTCAGTGCTTCATCATCCTCATCATAAAGAATTTCTTCCTTTTATCTTGTCTGAATCTACCCTCTTTTAGTTCAAAATCATTAGCCCTTGTCCTATTGCAACAGGTGCTGCTCAAAACTCTGTCCCAATCTTTCTTACAAGCCCCTTTTAAGAACCGAAAGGCCACAAAAGGTTTGCCTAGAGCCTTGTCTTCCCCAGGCTGAACAACCCCTGGAACAACTCTCTGAGTCTTTACTCATAGGAGAGGTTCTCCAGCCCTCTGGTCACATGGTGCACATGGTGCTACAGACAGAAGAAGCATGGGACACAGTAGAGAGATATAGCAACAAGGATATAAGGTATTTTAGGGTTTTATATTTTATGTACTAAACATTGTCCAGGACACTGCAGTCTGGGACCCTTTCTCTGAAAGTGCTTCCTTAACATCAGACCTTTCCTTCACTCAAAAACCTATGACTATTTTCTAGTATCAAGGGTAGGTACTCAAATATGGTAGCTTTTGTATCAACTATACTTCATATAGTAAAATGCATTTGAACATCAGTTTAACAGTTGTTGTCATCGGACAAATCTATGTTAGAAATTGGTATGATGCAAAGACAGAAAGAATAGTGTCGTGTTGTGGACCAGTATGATTCTAGCACCATTTGTGCTTGCTTACTAGCAATGAAGCTTGCAGCAGTTGCTGATCCTACGGAGGCAATGATTTAATAGGTGTGAAATACATTTTTGCATCTCAGATTGTTTGGTCATTACTAACAGAAACTTCTGCATGCAGAGACCAAATTGCTAGAAAATCTGAAAGAAAATGTGCTTTCCTCCAAAGGATAGTACCTTCTGCCCACAATGTATGTGGGATGCTCTCTGTAGCATTGCAGCAGAACTCCACGCTGGCTCCTGGTAAATACTCCAGGAACACATTCACCAAAAAAAATTTGAAAATTTGCATCTTTTAAATGATTGTAATGGAGTCAATTGGCAAAGCAGAGGTACCCAATGTTCAGCAATACTGGGCTTCAAATCAGTTTTCTCAAACTGAAGTATTACTAACTCCTAACAGTAGAAAGAAGGAATAACTTAAGATAAAAATAATCATCTACACTCAGATAAGATTTGTTACTTTATATCTCAAGCAGAGGAGAGCAGAATTGTTTGCATCTATCTGTTTTAAACATCCAGAATATTTTGCTGTGGGGTAAGGAAATCTTATGTTTTCAGGCTGTTATTTCCAAATATTGTTCTTCCAATTTCTAACCACAGAAGTATAATCTGCCTAATTAAAATAGTTCAAAACACATATTTAATAAACTCAGTAATTATAATGAAATGCTTGTCTGAACTCATGCCTTCCTGCCTGTTAGTCAAACAATCTGCTATTAAACAGTATTGATAAATATTCCAATAATCTCTTCACTTATTGCATAAATAAAATACAGAGAATTGTTCTGCATCGCTTGTGGAGTTTTAGGAGGTGTGAGTAGATGTTAAGTAGAATTTCGTATGAATCATTATAAATCAAAGATGTTACTTTTTGAAATGATCAATATACAAATAGCACACCATCCCGAGCCATCACACAATTCTGGTAACAACCCCTCTTAGACCCAACATTGGGTTCCAATAGTTTTCAGTTTCATAGCACAATTTTTCTCAACCTAATAATGCCTGATAGCACAGTAGTATCTGGTATTTCTGAATTTTATCATGGTTTACCCAGAAGATAAATCATTTGAAAAGTCAGTAAAATAATTATTACTACTATAAAAAGCCTACTAAAATTTAGCAAATGGACCCTGTCTCAGCTTTTCAGTCTTCATACCTAGCCAATCATCATTATCATTCTTCTTACTTGTTTCATTGCATCATATGACAGTATAAAATTGATCTACATTAACTTAGATGCTGTTCAGTGTACAAAATGGTAACACATATGCTAGGTGTAAGAGGCAGGCACAGTCGCAAAATTTCATTCAGTTTTGGCTTTTACACAGTTTTATTTTATATTAATAAAGTGTCTCCTTCCTAATGTGAACTTTTCAGGAAAGAGCATAATTGCACAGAAATGCTTCAGAATATCATCTGTACTTGCTATGTAAAAATGAAGGCCATGAGTGAGTGACTTGTTTAATAAAAATTAAGATTTGTTCCAGCTTTTAAGTAGATGCACATGTTAGATAAATGCTTTTCTCTTTGGCCATTACTCAGAGAATATCTGGGCTGATAAAATACAGAGTGGATTTATTATTAGTTGCCAGAATAAAGTACTCAAAGACATTTGTCTGCCTACAAGCATCCACTACACTGTTGCCAAGAGCTGAAGGGGCCCCAAGACTAGGTGAATCACTCCAAAAGCACCTTCATTGTCACCCTTACTGTCCCCTTGGACTCTCACTGAATTGGACATTTGGCTTACAACTGCAAAATTCCTCTACATAATTTCATCCAGAATCACAGCTGGACCCCTTCTTGAGTTTGTATTTGTAATGAACATGTTCTACTTGGGCCTGCAAGAATGAATAACACCAATTCCTTTAGGAGAATTATCTTAATATATATGATTAACTGAATTGCAAAACTGTCTTTCTTCCTCTGTCAAATGACACACTAATATAGCAAAGTAACAAAAGGAATAAGCAAATCAATAAAAGGAATAAGGGGGGTACATTTCAGAACTGGAAGTCTGAGTTTTGCCTTCATTTTTTCAGAAATATGTATTCGACCATGATCAAAAATTATTATAATAGTAGTCAATGACAAAGCCACAACTCAATCATTTAAAATACCAATTAAAATGTGTAATGCTTTAAGACACATTTTACAAATCAATCTATAAACATTTACATGTGCTTCTGAATAAATATTTACAGGCACAGGAACCAAAAAATCTGGCATATAAAATATAAACCCTGCAAATTTTTAGAAGGCCTATCCCACAAAATGCTAGCCATTATCTGAATAATAATCAGAGATACAAGAATAGCAGAAGCGTTTGACTATGATTGCCCATGTTTGACTGTGATTGCCTTATAGACAACTCAAAACATTGGTGAGACAGTGTACCCAGTGAAATCCACATCTCACTTTGTAGAAATACTGTGCAAAAAAACCCCCAAAAAACCCCATAAAATATTAATTATTATGGAGGATATAGTATTATTTTGCTTCTAAAGACATGGCAGGCTTTATACAAAAATGAAGACTAAATGATCATAATGATCCCCTTCTGACTTTAAAATGAATTATTTAAAGGTGGAATAGGGACTTTTTGACATATAAAAAACTGTGAGTAGAGAATTAATTCAGAAATAAACCTTAGGTTCTGAAATTTTAGTAGCACATCAGAATTCGACTCAGTACACAAAAGCTCAGGGTTAATTTAGTGAACATATCTCAGTTGTACTCAAATCTTATCAGTTTTCAGTGTATCTTTCTAATTGTCTTTTTTTTCCTCTTCCTGTTTTATCTCTAATTTATTTTGAGAGTATTCCTTTTGTCCTCATTCAAGTGTAACTCACACTATACCAAAAGGCTTGTAGAAACCCTATATTTATGACCTATCTTACTCAATTTCAAGTTTAAAAATTTTAAAATTATCTTTGGATAAACGTTCCAGTATAGTTTCTGAGTTGAAACAAGTTTCTATAGCCCCACTGACTTCAATGAAGTGATGTCTCTTTAAGTCTACTAAGGATTTGGACTGCAGGTTTCTGTAAATTTGAATAACATTCCCCAAGTCTTTGAACTTTATCTCAGACTATTAATTGTATAACTCTACACAGTACCTCTTGAAAAAAACCCCAAATATGTTACTGAGGTTTACAGAAATGATGACATATTTTCAACAATATATAATTTAAGGTAACTGATATAAAATAAGTTTTAAACTATAGTTATGCTTTGTACAGTACTAAAACCAATGGTGCTCAGTTCTTGCACTGAACAAATTTAAACAAATTCATGGCTTTTAACAAATAAGTCAAAGAAAGAATCTTCCTACTTCGCAGGGATTAAAACATGTAAAGTTGTAGGAAGTTTTGAGTAGAAAGACGGGAGTAAACTTGCAGGGTTACAAGAAGGTGTCATAGGTTTGTCACTGTCATGACAAAGCATCATCCCAGCCATGACCAGCATTTTCTAAGTTCCCTTTATTCTATAAATAAGGTGATTCACATATTTTTTTTTTAAATCATAGATGTGAATCTGCACATTTTTGGAAGTCCTGTGATTTTGCAGTACAAAAAAAGTAGAAGGTTTTTGTCCCTAAGTTCCCTGTGATTGTAAGCATATCGTGCTACATCTTATCCCTTCCTAGAGAAGTGTGTCAAAAGTACTTTTTCTGATCAAATCCCAAACACCAGCCCTCAACAACAAATCCCTGTCCCCCAAACACTGAATGAATAGTTTTAAATGTCAAAAAAAAGCATTTCTTGTAAACATAGGTTTTAAACAGAACATTTGGTGAGGGATTTTGCCTAGGTCTGCTAATTAGAAACATTGTAAGTTTTTTTCAGGAGGAGGTATATTGGAAGTGGTGGTGTCGCATTTTTTACAATCCAAGGTGCTGGGTGTCTGCAGGGGGTGCACGATTAGCAGCAGCTCATGGCTATGTTCTGCCCTCGATCTGCATGAAGAACCAGCATTCACATCAAGAGCATACACAGACCTCAGGCAGTTTATGGCCTGTAGTTAGGAATGACATGCTAAACCTTTCCTGACTGTAATGTCAAACACACTGCCGTGGTATTGATTAACCTAATTTTTCTGTGCTTTTCGCTCTTGCTGTGGTGATAAACTGCACTATTACAAGCTGACACAACGCCTGAAACTGCATTTAGAATAATGAATGCCTTTTCATGACACAAAAGGGGCGAACCAAAGAAGTATTTAGCCTGAATTACTGGCGAGTACAGGAAATAGGCAGGTAATGTGTTTCTCCTAAACTATTACTCCTGTGTTGAAGAATGGTCCTTTTTTCCTTCTTTCCCCAGTTCTTTTTTGCTTTTCTGCCCTGAACAGAAATTCTACCTGAATCACTGAAATAGGTCACAGTGGTTCAACATTGGTTCACATAGCTCAGGATCAATTACCAGATCATGACTGCTGTCAGCTGCTGCAAAGAAATATCCCAAACAAGTTATTCCCCTCTGATTCTCCTCTGTCATCAGATAAGATTAAATAATGTTTCAATGTATGTTTAACATAATAAAACAGAAATATTTTGTAAGATACAATCAGCATGTGAAGAGAAATTTGATAATTCTAAAGGGAAATGGTACTAGTTTTTCTCAGGACAAGGTTATCTTGCTTTGAGAACTGGAACCTATAAAGTACTTCTTTCTCCTTGTATTTTCTTCCTTTATTTCAATGATAAAGTGCATTTTCAGTTTACTAAGCTGCAAGAGTTAATGAGAATTGTTAGATTCTCTAACAGAAATGTTAGATCGTGTAACCTGAAGTATGATGAGCTGAATACTGTTTACTGATTCATTATTTAATGATACTTGGGATGATGCTACACTAGACTAAGAGACACTAGAGAAATATAGGACCAGAAAAGACAGGATAAGCCATTCATAAATGATTGATTACTTAAACAATGCCTAGATTAGATAGTGTAAAAAAATTTAAAAATCAGGATTTCTAGGAGAACATAATATATTAAAAATTTTAAAATTATTACCTTTTTAAGAAGGTCCATTTTTCAATGTTCATCAGTTCAACTACATTTATTTCAGAGGATTTTTAGCAGTTTACACTAGGAACAGGGACTGAAATGATGAAAATAAATACTGAACATAACTACTGAAACCCCATTCTGGAAGTCCAAGGTAGCAGCTCTGCTGGCATCCCTCCTTCTCCAAAAATCAAAAACTGTATCATTTCCTGACCTCTGTGCCCAAGACAACCTCCAGCTGTCACTGTCTTCCTAGTAGCTGGAACAGAGATTTGTTTTGGATTCAGTGTGAGAATAGTGTTGATAGTGCTGGTTCAGTTGTTGCTGTGCAATGCTTACCCTAAGTCAAGTACTGTTCAGTTTTCTATGCTCCACCAGCAAGCACAAGAAACTCAAGAATTTATTCTAATTATTAAACTTTTATCTGAATCCATGGATTTTACCTTTATCCAATTGTCCTCCCATCCCACTGAGGCAGCCAAAGGAGGCTTCAGGATGAGTGAGTGGCTGTGAGATACTTAGTTGCCAACTGGAGTTAAACCATGACAGTCCTATATGGTGCCCAATGTGGGACTCCTAAAAGGTGAGTGGATTCTGCCGATCACTCCTTGATTCTCTAGTCAGTGTATGGATGGGAATTGAGAAGTCTTGGTTGGTGTGATATTGCTGATGGTGCCCCACTGTGGTAGCAATCAGCACCTTTTGTTCTTCAACCTTCAGCAACCTCACAACAGAAGGGTCCTCCAAGAGACCCTGCAAGGTAGGCAGCTGTTTAATTTCCTCCTTCTCTAGGACAGCTATACTGAAAGCCTAACAGCACCTTTTTGGCTCTTTGAAATACTCTCTCCCGAGATAGTCTTGTCAAGGATGTGCAGAGCCTCTGGGCCAGTCACAATGGGGCTTTTGCCTCTCAGTTCCAGTGAGGGTGATCTCAACCCCCAGTACAGTCAGCTGTTGGGATTGTCCTGACACGTCAGACCCACAGGAGTATAAGGCTCTCATAGATACTGGTGCGTGGTGTACCGTGATGCCATCAAACTCTAAAGGGACAGAACACATTTGTATTTTTAGAGTGACTGGAGGATTAGACTGTTTCGTCATTTTATGTTTTTAGTGGTGTATGGTGTATATTAGAAAGTAATGTCTGTTGAATATATTTAATCGTCAATTGGTACTTGAATTTATTAAGTCCCTATTAAGTTTATTTTATAATTTGTCATCTAAATGATAATTTATATCTTTCCTTGATACCTCTTAGTTTTAAATAATGAACATTAAATGAGCAGTCTGTTTCAGAGAAAGGCAGCAGAATTTCCTGGTTAACCTTATCACATGAGCAGCTGAACACCATGCTGAAGGGTTTGTAGGACCACATTCAAATTGTTTAACCTTTCCAAATTTCCCTCACTACATACAAAGAATGAAAAGACCCAAAGACTATTTTTTGCCATTCAGTTCCCAAAGTCCTGACAAAATGAGCCTGTTACCTTCAGGATATTTCCTTTGTGTTTTTAATAACTGCATTTTATTTAAAGCCTATGACTTCATAAGATACTTGACACTATGCAAAAGATGCTGCACATCTTATAAAAGAACTAATTTAATCAAACTACATTTAAACTTTCCTGTAAATCAGTAGGCAAGCTTACATTTCTTTTTCTAAGTGAACCTTAATTTTGATGGGATGTCCCTAAATCAAATGTTAAAGAACAGAAATAAACACATGGAACTGAGTTTAAGACTCATTTTGGAACATTTTCTTAACACTTTTATTGTCTGAACCAAACCAAGCCTCCATGCCTACTTAGTATTCTTTTACATCTTATTTACTACTTGTTAACTTCTTTCTAAAAGCAGTCATATCATATTATGCATTCCTTTGGTACTGTTAAAACTGCAAGATCAAGCCCATTGTTTTCAGGATGTTTCATTTCTTTAATATGCAAGAGTAACTGAATTCACTCCCATCTCCAAGAAAATCCTGCTAGTTTTTGGAGTTTATATTTCTAATATAAATTGACAGTCAAAAATTAGTTTTAACCATTATAATAATTTTGAGAAAAATGTTTTCTAATCTAAGGTCTTCTACTGGGAAGAGGATTGCTTAAACCTTGAAGATGAGCATTCATGATCAGTGGACTGGAGTTTGCAGTCTCAACTGTTTCAAATAAGCATTTTGTATTTTTAAAACAAACAAAAAACAAAACTCTAATGAAGAACCGAAAAGCAAAAGATACATAAGTGAAACACCTTCAAACCTTAGAAAAGACTCTTATTCAAATGTGAATCTCAAGGTTTGTCCTCTTTCCTGTGTTCTTGAAGTATTTTATCTTTGCATCTCTGAGTTGTAACTACAAAAGTCAGGCTCCAGTGGGCATTGCCTGCCTGCTAAGATGCTATGACATTGAAGATTATTTTTGCCATACAGATTCAGAGAAAAATGTTCCCCTTAAACTATCAGAGAGTATATGTCTCTCAGCATTTCTAAACATAAGGACTTTAGTCAACCTTTCTGTTTGTGCATGCCAGTGTGTGGGAGTGTTGAAGTGAAGTATGAAAATCAAATTTAAGTCAGTGGGTTGTATTCTGTCTAAAGAATTAAACCAGGATGAAAAACTGTGTCTTTCAATAGCATTCAGATACAAAGCTTTAAGATCTGGTCAGATATGCAAATATCAAAAATATTTCTTTTATGAAAGTACTTATTTCTAAAATAAATTTTAATCTGACTAAAGGGTGAGGTATCACTTCCATAGGTTGCCATTATCATCATACAGTGAAATGAATATGATTTTATTTATTATTCAAATTTATGAAAAATGCTTAAAATTAATTCTAACACCTGACTTTAGAATTCTCCTTATATATTGATTTGATAATGAGACCTGTACACTGATGTTAAGGGCTATGAATATGCCTAGGAAGAACACAGTATCTGTAACACCTGGCTAGATCAAACAACTTTTGCATGGTTAACTAGTCCATTTCCAGATGTAGAAGAGAGCTTCTTTGCAATATAAGATAAAAAAACCCCAATAACAACAACAAAAAACAAACCAAACCAAAACAAAAAAACTAACAAAAACCCCCAAAAACATAAACCCATGCTCTCGAAGTTTCATTGAGTTATGCAAACACGACTTTCTTCTATGAGATCTCTAGTCTCAGCAGCCCACCTTAAGCAATAGGTTTTTTTAACTCATGCTTTATTTCAGACCTCCCCAAGTATATTACTTCAGTTAAGAAGAATAAATACAACCATTAGTAGTCTCATGTTCTGAGTTACAACATTGGAATAAATATTATCTATTAAAAATTAAAGAAATGCTCTCATGAGGTTTATGATAAGGGTTTTTTTTTCATTTTTAAAATGGATTCTAAATAGAAAATTTGTGAATTATGTTTGCAGTTAAAAATATGAAGTACAGTCTTGAATATTCATGTCACTGGAGGTTTGGTCAATTTCTTCAAAGAAGAGAAAGAAATTTTAAAACTCAAACCCTCTCATAATGTTAATGTGTCTTAAACTTTAATTGCATATGTATAGAAGACCAAAAATAGAAAATGCAATATTTCCATTTCTTACCTATTGCATTCCTATTGTAGCTTCAAAATTATTATATTTTAAAATTACCATTGTTTATGAATTTTGATGGTACTCCTTTTCCAGTATAGCACTGAAGTGTGCTATAAAGTGAATAAATTAAAAAGAAAAAAGCAAAAGGCATGACTCATTAAGTATCATCTGCTACTGTCAGAGCAAAAGCAAGAGGAAAAAAAACATTTGCAGTAAGGTAGGAATAGAGTAACTGAAGATAGGCAAATTAGTTTAAACAGGACAAAAAATGATTTGTGACTACTCTGAAAATCATAGTGAACAAGATCTGAACTTTTTTGCACTTTAAAGGTTTCTGTACTAACTTTAACTTTTTTTCCTTTCAGCCACTGTTTTCAATTTTCGTCTGTCCTGAATTCTTTATTCTGGCCAGGTTCTGAAGTTAAATTATAAAAGACTGTGTTCTTATACAGCACTTTGAATTCAATGGCCTAAAAAGCACTTCACCAAGGCACCCACTGTCATTATTCCTTCCTTACCAGTTAGGAAATAGATACTTTTAGCTTTAGAAAACATCCACATTTCCTGAGGATTCCATCTGACCATTACCTCGTAAAGGGGTTATAGAGGCTGACAAAAGTTTTGTATGTTCTAGTGCCTGAGGAAACAACCTTTTGCTAACTTTGAGATCCACCCATAACAGATAAAAATCCTACAGAAGGAAATGTTGAAAATGCACTTTTAAAAGATCAGCTTGCCAAATAAGTTGCTCAGACCATTCTTATAATTTATTGTGAATTCAGAGGTTCAGAAAGAAAGATAATGTCTAAATTTTATCTCAAACAAAACATTTTGAAGTGCTTCTTGCAGAGGCACTGATGACAACTAATAATAGATAACCTTTCTGTTATCCAACATGATAAAGTAAAAGTAAATTTACATACATAAATTTATCTCACCAGGGATTTATGTGCTTTGTTTCCTTTGAATTTTTCTCCCACATCATTAAAGTTACCATAATTCTGTTTGGAGAAGAAGAGGCTGTTCTTTTTAAGACATGAAATTACTGGTAAGAAAGCTACCTCTTCATTCTTATAGCTAAAATTCAAAGTAAGAAACATAGATAGTTTCACATAGCTTGCCAGATCACATGAATTTCATTACCACTTTTAGTAGCTTAACAGCCTTCATTTACTTTAAACGCAAATGTAGCAGAGGGGCCAAATAATTTTGAAAATGTGTAAAAATAGAAGTTATGTTCATTGCATATTAAGATGTATATAAGACAAACCTTGTCACACAATGAGAAAAAAAGATGATTTTCTATGTGCTTTTAATATCATAAAGTAACATTTGTTGTGTTTTTCAGGTAGATGCCATTAAGTGAATACTTTATCTTTCTTATATAAAAATAAAAACTTAAACACATACACATGCACTGATATGATGAGAAAAAAAGGACCAAAATGCATTGTAAAATAATGTGGTCCAGATGTGCAATATATTTGGTACCTTCAAACCTAAAAACATCTTCTAACCTCAGCAGCATTAAATGATCTTTCAAAATGGTATATTTTGCAAACTTAGTTCTACTAAAATAGCGTGTTGGTTGTTTTTTACTAAACTAGCATTTCAAAACATATGAAAGGTTCAGTTTGTGACAGAACAGTATTTTAAGCCTGTGCTCTTCGCTTTGCCATTTCAATTGCATAGTATTAACACATTTATGGCATCACATCATCATTAGTCCTAAATTACAGTACAATTTGCTTTCAGGTGGTAAGAACCTGGACACAACAAAGGTTTTAAATGAACAGGCAGATCATTCACATTTAAATCTGTTTTCTGTTGCATAGACTGTGACAGTTTAGGACTTTTGATACTTAAATGAATTTCTGTAATTTTCAATGATTTATAGATTTTTTTCAAACAGCTTTTCTTTTTGTCCCCTGCAAACAATGTTAGCCTTTAGAACCAATGTATGCCATTAGCTATGGACCCTGCAAGTAACTGTGCATGTGAGCCTTTCTCAACAACAGATGCACAATTCTGCCCCAGATGCTGCTTTCCTCCGTCCACCTTGACAATCTTGATTATAGATGTCAGAGAAAGATAAAAAAATTGACACCTTTTGGAAAAAAAAATTGCTAATAAATTGTTCACCAGTGAAACAAGTGTTGAGCAACCATGATAAGAACTTAGAAGACCAACAGTATCTTATTTCCATACAAATATTCATCCAAAACATATCTTAATTTTTCTATGGGAAAGTTAAGCAATATTAATAAAATAAGTTCCAGATTGTTTCCCCTTATACATCCATGAACTTTATATTTTTCAGATAATTTATTCATTGAGCTGTTTCTAACCTCTTCAAATCTGTTTCCAACAACAACCATAGAAATACCCCATAGTATATAATGCCTGTGAATGAACACTATAAAGATATCCACCTGTGTACCTTTATCTGCATCGGTATAGCAAGATTTTATTTTCTAAATTTGTTCCTCCATAGCATACTCAAGTTAGATTCCTAAAACTGTAGTCATTTTTACCTTAGTAAGAAGTATTTTTCATTAGCTTGCAGGTTTCAAATGGATTTTATTAACAAAATCTTGCAGAATTTAACAATCCAAGCAACGTAGGCAATGCAGCAGCAAATCTTGGAAACTTTTCTTGGACCAAAGGCCATCAGCATGAACCCTTTCTAGGCAGAACAATAAAATGATCAAAAATCAGTCAAAAAGTAATTTCTTGAATACCACCCATCTCCTAATTCAACATACAGACAGTATCTTCTCTACAGATATAAATATGTTAAAAAAGAGGTGTGAAGGGCTCATCATTCAGACCAGTTTTGTTTCTGAAACCGAAGTCTTTGTTTGTCAAAATAAGTGCATGTATAAGGAATTTCCTCAACATGTTCTTTCAAGTCTGTTTTTAGTACCATAAAACCCATGAGAAGAGGTCCTTTGCACTTTTCCACGAGCAAAGACCTCTTTGTTCTTTAATAAAAGTACAATTAACTTAAACCTTTTTGAAATTTTGGAATAATTAAGTTGGAAGAAGATAGAATGCAACTTCTGCAACCCACTAAGTGATTTGTGATTACTGTCATATCATCTTCAGCTTATCTGCTAGGTGACTATGACATTCCACACACTGGAAGTTAAAAAAAAAAAAAAAACCACAAAAAAAAAAAACAACAACAAACAAACCTCTATCATTAGGAGGCCAGGGTTAAACAGTTGCATTGCCAGTGACTTGGGGAAGTGAAGGAAGAAGGCCATTCACAACTTAAAAAATCTACTGTTGGAAAGATCCCCTGAGAAATAAATCTGAGATGTCTAAGATCAAACAAATTCTCATCACAAAATCTGCTATGTAACAAATTCAATTTTCCCATTTAAAGAAAAAACAGGAAATTCTGCCATGCTCAGCACCTAAACAGAAATGCTCTGCACTGATGAAAAGCAGAAGATTCTGCCCAGATTCCTTGTAGTAAATTAGTAATGTTTTTGCTGGGTTTGGCACAAATGCAAAGGATTTACCTGCAGATACAGCCAAGGAGACTTAACTTCCATGACACTCATAAAATTGTATGGTGGATGCAATGGGTTCCTTTTGCCTCTTAATGCTATTTTTAAGATCACATAGGCTGGAGTTGAAAACCTTGTTCTTTTATATTGATTTAAACTCTCTCTATTGGTATTTATGGCTGCCTGCTGGTTTACAGCCATGTTACACTCAAAGTATTAAAGCAAGAGGAATAAAGTCTCCTTGTCTCACAGCTGTATTTTCAGTACCTGGTTTACCTAGATTTTGGCTTTGTTGCTACTGAAAATTACTTATTAATTCATTTTCTCACTCATGTTTCAGCTAATTTTTTAGAAAATTTCAAATTGCACATATTTTTCTAGGAGATGCCTGTTCTGTAACTCTACTGTCTACAAAGTATTCATCTGAATAGTCTAAAGTCTCAAGTGATGTAATTTAGCCCAGCTTCAAATAATGCAATAAACTTTACGATTCTTAGAATTATGATACACCTGAACCACCTAGACCTTTCCTTTGAGTCACTCGAGCATCACAATTACATTTAGAGATCACATCTGGTCTCGGATGGAGTTCTCCTTCAGATGCAACTTTGGTTAATACATGTGGTGCAGTGGCAATAATATACACAAGTACCAGCGTGTGTTGGATCTGGATCACAAGTACCAGGGCTGCTCTCTTCCCCATCAGGAGTTCATAAATAGTCAGAAAATGCAGTCAACTCAAATAGTATTTTTTAATGAAGGTACCTCTTTCCTTTTCACATTGGAAGTGAAGAGTAAGGTAAATTAATTATTAAGATAACATAAGATTTCTATGCACCAACTTTCTTAAAACCAAATTAGATACATTTTCCTCCCATTATATGAAACGTTGGAGTTTGGATCTATCTGATTACAAGGTTTCTGCCTTTGTAAGGAGACAATTTCTAAAGGCAGTAAGATTCTGTATTCCCCTTTCCAGGTTTCTTATCCTTGCTGATCAAAAACCTGCTTGTGCTACACAGGAGAAGATTCAAGGCATCATAATGCCTTTTTTCTTCATAATTGTCAGTGAAGTGTTACAGGTAGGTATGTATCAGGATTCACCTCTCCTTTGATGTTTTCGCCTGGGAAAACTAAGATGATATATTCATATATGTCCTTTCAGCAATCAATCCAACTGAATCTGTGACATTTATCTGTATGACTGTGTGGACTTGCTCCAGGTGCACTGAGAGGGTCTTATTTAAGTTATTGATGTATCTTGGTGAAAGAGAAGCTACAAAACTCTACTGCACACCAGGTTATTAATGGGAATGGAATATATTATGCTGCTCTGATGTATTTTGGCTGAGAATAAAGAAGCATTCTCTTCTGATTTTATGCACGCAGTACAGGAAATGGATAATGCCATGGGAATTATCAATTTATATGCCATAGGAATTATCAATTTCCATGCAGTAAACTGGAAAAAATACAGCTTTACAATTCCTACAAGATCATTCAAATATATGAACTTCAGATGTGCTTTTTTTTTCCTATGCATGTGTACACACACACACACATGCTCACAGCTGTGGTATGAAGGTACATAAGCATTAACAAACACTACAGTATCATATTACTGTTATCAGAAGACAGCAATGAGATGAGTACTGCTTTCCAGCATTCTGGAAGGAATAATTCTTTTCTTGCCTGAGCAGAATGTTGAGTATAACATTCAAGATTACAGAGCCTAAGAAATAAAGGCAAGATCCTGCACTTTTTTAAATATTTCTCTTAAGAAACTATGTGTATACACATCAAATTCAATGTGCGAGCAAAATCAGAACTTGTTTTCTGTTAAGATGTAATATTGTTTTCTTTTAATGTCCTTTCGAACCCTATATCAATTCAGCAACTCCCCCTCATCTTAGCTTGACACCTGAATAGAATTCGAAAATAGGAAATTCATGGGAGGACAAAAAAATAACTATTGAATTATCAGCTGCTCCATTAGATAGCTAATTATCAGTGTGATGTCTGGTGCACAGGAAACCTGCTGCTTTTTGAGCCTGCTGCTGATAGCATTCTAACTAACTTTGTCCTCTTGATATGTCTCCCTAATAATTTTCAAACTGCAAATTTTGCTACTGTCTCCTCAACTCTGCAAGTCTTTTTATAAGTACAAAAGGGACACTTCCCTTTCTCATCAGCCATAAAGAAGTTGACCTTCACAGTTTTCTGGTAGTGATCAAAAGAATCGGAGGCATCCACATAAAAGAAGGAAAGTGGATTAACTAAAATATTCTGAAAAATCTCTTACCCTGATTATTCTGGTTACAACAGAACAACTTTTTTGGTGTTCATATAAGGCCTAAGAATAGTGAGGCAACAGCAACAAACCCTCTTCTTGTTCATCTCTGACTAGATCATTTTAAAATAGTGTGACAATATTATCAATTATTTGCATTTCACTTAATTCCCAGTATGCCACCAGAGCTCTCTTGCTCTAGAAACAGAATAAACTATGTATTTCTAAAGGATATCATCTGTCTAAAATGATAATAGCATAAAGCATGGGGAAGAAAAACAGACTTAAAGGTAAGTGAAATATCTTTTCTATGACTGCAGAGATATTAGAGTGGGTCAGAGGTGGGTTCACACCAATTCTGAAAAATAGGCTGAGGAAGTAGAAGACTTGGAGAGGATTGGGAATCTATCTCTGAGTGGGAGAAAGTGTGAAAAGCAGAATAAAAACTACAACCAGACTTTGTCTCCCATTCCAATCCTGTGAAATCCCATGAAGAATGTAACATTTATTACGAGCTAAGAAAAAAGAGGGTGGACAGGAGGTCAATGGAGTGAGTTTGCCTGCAGTTCATAGCCCACATAATGTGACTGCCAGCTAAGTTCTCCTCCTTCTGACCACCCATTCTCTGTATACAGTATTAATCCAAGTTAATTTATGTGGAATAAGTTGCTGTGGATGCACTTGAGGAAGATCAAATTTGCTGAACAATCATCAGTGGCCTCAGTTAATGTATATGGAGATATTGGAACAGCAAGGTAAATGCACATGGACTGTAGAAGGTTTAGGCATCACTGGCTATGGATACAGAGACCTGAAGGAGAAAAAAATACCCAGCCGACAAAGAAGGTACAGTGTCTATCAGCAGCTACAGATGGACTGAAAGGATTTGAAGTGCATGTGCTGGACAAGAAGGGGACAATATTCTTATACTCAAGATAGCAGGAATCTGGATTGCAGGCTTTTGGGAATGAAAGTGAGTTGTGATGTGTTTGTGTTTGCAGTGGAGGGAGAGATGGAAAAGAACATGAGTCTGTATGGAAACCAAATTATCACAGATGTAAATTGTGTCTACAGAGGTCTTTTAGGACTTGGACCTTTCATTTTCTCTCATTGTGATCAGGATTGAAAACACCCTCACTAAGTGTTTTAACATAAGGGGCTACTAAATCAGGCCAGACTGACCAAGAAGAGAGCCTGTAATTACTTATCTCCCAAGACAATTTTGAGAGAGGATGACAACTATGCAATATGTTATCATATATGTGCATCACCTGAATTAAAAAAGATGTTTTAATAGTTGCTTGCTGATGTGGCGCTAGTCACAAGGTGAAAGTATGGATACTTCCATTCTTTGCACTGAAATACAAAGCAGTACCCAGAAGCAAATCTTTCAAATTGTATGTGATAAAACAAACACCTAAACAAGACTGCATACACAACCAGGTCAGTCCCTGTGGAATATTTAGCTAAAACATTGTTAATATACAGGAGGAATCTTTGACAGAATATCAAGATATTTTTTGTGACAATCACACACTTTGATGACAACCAGAAATGCTGCTTGGCTTGATTTCTCATCGGTCCTAGGAAATTTTTCATTTTACCCTAACATGATGCTTAGGATAATTGCAATAAGGCTGTTTCTATATGCAGAACTGACTGATTAACTCATTGGCACATTAAGAGAAACATCAGACAAATGGCAGGAGCTAATCTTTGCATGCATTTATACAGCCTTATAAACACATTGATGATAGCTTTATATGTCTCATTGACATATGGGTCAATGACTCAAAACAAGCATTACTAATTACTAACTTCTGTTATGACATATTGTAATAAAGAGACAGGCATGTAATCCATGTTTTGTGCTACTTTCACCTTGCATCATCTCTCCATAGCTTATATATGTATTAAGCCAACAGAAAATATTTTAGTCCATAGACTATGAAGCTGTCAAGTACATAATATACGAATACAGGGGTTTGGTTCTTGATTGTATTTGATCAGTTGTAAAAAAACTAGAGCTCATATTAGCTAGCATAGTAGTGTATGTTTTTCTCTAATAAGACAAAAAAAACCCCATCCATAAAACTGTGTGTGTCCTTTGAGGACAACACAATGTAGCTACGTTCATTTTCTTTCATTTACGCACAAGTGTAATCATATAGTGATAAGCTTACTCTTCATTTATATTAGAGCTCTTTGCTGTGAATTTCCGTGCTCACAAGTTCTATGGTCAAAAGTGAGCGATATTTTTTCATTTTTTTAACATGAATTCATAATTTAAAGGATGATTTTGCAAAATGTTCCCTGGTGAATAGAGCAACACTAATGAAGTATGTAGGGTACCATGTACAAATGTGACTCCAGTGCTACATGCACACAGACAGCTTGGCCCAGATCTGTTCTACTTAGCTGCTTTAATGTACATGACTAAATTAAGAGCACAATTGCTGTAGGCTGTCTGTGTTGTTAATAGAGAGAAATGAGCTGTTTCAGGTGTTGATTTAAAGGGTATGAGATTTGAATAATTCTCTGAACATGCCTCTCCCCACAGAACAGAACCTCAGACAACCAGGTGTTCAATTTAAGACTGGGTATCTAATGTTAAAATGTTATCCAATTTATGGTGAGAAGACCTTGGACCAAGGTTGCTACATATTATTTATATAGTACATAAGAATCAGTCTTCTGATAGAAACACAGAGTCACACCTTTGGAACTTAACAGCAAGACTCTGAGATAAGTGGAAGAGAAAATAGGCCAGGTGGGAATGAATAGACATAACTAATTTAAAAATATATGGCTGGTGCCCCCTGAAGGAAATATAAAATGGTATTGTATCTTATCTTCTATGTGTTAGGAAAAAAGCAGAGATATGACAAGTAACTTGATTTGGAATTTCCAAAGTGTACATAACTTTGTCCTTCCTCCGCTGAGAATAAGTAGACTTTTCCATGGTACACATCCTACTATATGAGTCGTTCCCTGAATAATCCTGCTTTTACATCATTTTAAGTATGCTAAAGAAGGCAGTTGAACAATATAGGAATTTGAAGAACTAGTTTGGTATCTACAGCATGGCATTTTTTTCTTTACCATTTAGTGCGTGTTCTTTACCTGGTTGCCCATTTTTAAGCTGCCCATATTCGGTGATCTTATTCAACACATATCTGGAAATAAGGAAATGTAGAGCAAATTTTCATAGAACAAGTTACAATGAAAGAAAGTAAAGTATGACCCATTGCTAGAAAGAGTCTGGAAAGTTGCTTCATATGATGGTAAACTTGGACCCAGATCAGTTTCCCATTTGACAGAATGGTGTCTCTCTCTCTCTCTCTCTCTCT